>CM029607.1:11018783-11271657 GCA_017311375.1 Mytilus coruscus | reverse complement strand
GAAGATAGTTTTAAATTGATAGTAAATTATTGTCCAGATGCTTACCAAAACATGATGTATCACTGGACAGTCTACCCTGAAATTGATGTCCCCATACTGGAAATTTTGCATCAGGTTTGTACTTATGTTAAAATTTGACCGAAAATTAAGAAATGTCGGTGGTAAAGATAAGGGGAAGAAGGTGAGAAGTTTGTTCATGCACACCCTTAGAAAGGGAATTAACATCAGTATCTCAATTTAAAATGCACTTTAACTGCAAATGGCTAAAAATAGATTTTTATGGATTGAGCCGATATCCAAATTGTAAAACTTTGACCGGAGGACCACAGATACATTTTAGAAATAGGATAGACCCTACGCTGAATTAGTCAACATCATCTTCAATTCATTATTTTGTATTACAATCGCAAGTTCAAATTTATATTTTTTCTATATTGTATTTTCAACCTTGTATAAACGGCCATCCATCGCACTCACAGTCTAAAGATAACTATGTGTGTGTGTGGCATATGGTTACTATATGTGTTCGAATCAAAATTGGGTCAAATCAGGTAGTGAAAAACACTAGAGGATTACAGTGCCGACAAAATCAAAAAGTAAAACTAATAAGACCCAGTATTCTTGCATTTTAAAATTAGAAAAAAGGTTGCGTATACTTCATAATCATAAGCATGTATACGTTATGTTTACAGGTGATAAATCCTCATCTTGGACCATCGGAAGACTGGCATGGTTTCCTTACAAGAATCCTCCTGAAAGTTGTAAATTTGGTCTGTATTCCTATACAGATTATTATTTGGGCGTATGTCCTGGTTCTATTCACATTAATGCTTTACCATGACCACAACAAGATTTTTAGTACACCAAACAAACCATTGAACAATGAATATGAATTCACATTACCAAATATCGGCCTCATTTACCATGTTTACAGGTTCTTTAGCTCAACCTTGGTTATTGTTCCCATCGCCTTTTCTCTTTTTATGTTTGTACTGTCGTATATTGTGAAGAAACTTGTTCGCAACGGTTTAACCAAATGGCTGTCAGCTATTTTTTCTCTTTTTATGTTTGTACTGTCGTATATTGTGAAGAAACTTGTTCGCAACGGTTTAACCAAATGGCAATCAGCTATTTTAATAGTCATTTTACTCACATTAGTGTATATCTACAAAGATCAGATCACACACTGGTTACTGTCACGGTAAAAACTAAATAGTTGTTCCTTTGAATGTATTTTTTGGTAGTTACTAATATTTGTGTTCCTTTTGTTCAACGGACGTTGATTACCCATTCATTTATTGTGCTATGGTCATTTTCTATACTGTCTTTTTTTTGCTTATGTGCTTTGTCTATGTGCCATTTTGTTTTTCTTTGTTGACATATTTGTTTATGTTTTTTTTTGTGATTTGGATTTTTTACATTGTTTGTTGTAAACCTTTTTTTGACATTTTTACCTATTATGTCTGTTTGTTTTGTTCACACATTGTTGTCAATATAGTGGAATTTTATGCGACTGTTATACAAGTGGAAGGTTTAGCCAGCTATTAAACCAGGTTAAATTAACTATTTTCTACATAAGGGAATGCTTGTTACAAGTCCAAAATATGACAAATTTCCATTCGTTTGATGTGTTTGAGCTTTTGATTTTGCCAATTGATAAAGGACTTTCCGATTTGAATTTTCCTTGGAGTTCGATATTTTTATTATTAAACCTTTTAACTTGAATCGTTTATGACTTGACACCTATCAAACTTCTTGATCCACGGCAAAAAAAATAGTAATATCATTTCAATGATATATTCCTAACGTTCTGACGGACTTTAAATTTGATGAAGGAAATCTTTCAAATCAAAGATTCAAATATTTCTTGAAAAATGATACAAAATACCGCAGTCAAGCATTTGCAATTGAAATTTTACATTTCGATCAGGACCCTTTTGTTTCTATAAAAAATACAGATCGGAAAAACAAAAGCACGAGAGAAAGATTATAACACATAATTTTTATGTATCTGAAAAAACGCCTTGGAAACTGTAAATCAAAATCTTTTAAATTATTTTTCATACTGGAGTAAAGATGTCATACTGATATGTTTAGCCACGATGATCGCTGGGAAAATAGTGCCTGTTTCAGAAATTGATTACAAAAGTCCTCATCTCAATTAAATGATAAAATAAATGATTCATTTGATCGTCATTCACAGCCTCCTACCACGCAATTAACATGTCATAATACAGTCCTGATTCACACTTGTTGTTTGAATTTTATTTTATCGTTAAAGAGTAACAATTGATACATAGTCCCAATTTCTTCTCTATGTGTATATCCTACATCTGTCGTATTGTTATCGGACTGTAGTGTTTTGAATAATAATAATAATGTTTGCAATGAACTTGTCAATTTTATTAATAGTAATCAATGATATATTGTTTGAAAACCACATGTATAACACCATTTTTAATTTTGAAATTAAAATCTACTGATGTTTTTAAGTATAGTGTGATGATACTGACAATAAATGAATATTGTACCATATTAGATAAATTAACAATTAAAGAAATGTGACACTATTTGTTTATTGTAGTCATTTTGGTACTCGTATTTATAATTAAGTGTGGAGACAAATTGAGTATTATCAGTTAATTGACCGACATATATGTACCTCGCTGCAAATTTTGGTTTTATTGTGAAGATACATATGATGACGTTCGATGTCGTAGAGTTCTTAAGTGCTGAAGATTTGCGAAAATTAAGGATAAAGGTCATAATGGGGACTTCTAAAAACCACATTTAAAAAATTTTGTTGCTGAAAATTTTCGAGATAACTAATAGAAATTTACTTTGTTATTTATCTACGTATGATAGCCAGATATTAGGGTTATATACCACTGCTTCAAAAATGTCAGAAAATGACAACATACAGCCCTTGGATGGTGTAAACTTCCCAAAAAAACGTGTATGGTGTAATAGTGTATGGCATATGGTGCAATGGTAGAAGGTGTGTGGTGCTATGGTGTATGGTGTAAGGGGAATGTTGTAATGGTGTAACGTGCGATCGGTAATGGTGTGAATCAATGGTTTACGACATTTAAAATGATGCAAAATATTGATAAGAACTGATTTTTAATTTTATACATTAATTTACAATATTGTGATCAAAATTCGTTTTTAAAATAAATAAATAATTTTGTAGTCGCACGCTTTCTTTGAAATTAAATTGCATTCTGGTGTTATATGTAAGGTGTATGGTGCAAAGGTGTAACGTGTATGGTGTAATGGCGCAGGGTGTATGGTGTAATGGTGCATGGTGAATGGTGTAATGGTGTATGGTGTTAGTGGGAAGTTTGAAGTCCAAGGACTGTATATCTTTATCCGAGCAATCTTTCAACAAAAATATTCAAAATAAGATATAAATTAGTATTTGACAACATAATCATACAGACATTTTCAGAAAAATGTGAATAACATTCAATGCATTGCAAAGAGGAAAGGGTACAGTTATACTAACTTTCGAAGACAAAAATGATAAAGTCATTTTTTGTTTTAAACAAAAAGACATCAAATACACGATTATACATGCAAATTTTATTTAAATAAGTCAAAAAGTACAACAAAAACAGCAAAAACAAAACATAATTTATAACACTCATCAAAGATAGCACATATCGCTAATTCTTGACTTGAGCAAATTGGGAAGCTCAATAAGTATTGGATTTCAAACAATTCATTGTTTTTAACGATGATAAACGAAGAAAAATAAACTCATCAGAGATACTAGGATTGAAATTTTGTAATTTTGACGCATGAACAATTGATCAGGTATCGTACATTTGTAACAGCCAATAAGCACCTATTCCTGTAACATTTGAAACTAATTTGCACGTAAATTTGAAAAGAAAAAGGAATGCTGAAATAAAATGGAATCGTTTTTGATGTTATGGTATGTAATGCTAGTACAAAATCGATACAATGAATAAATCAAGTTGGTCTGAAGACTTACCAGCCGTGCGAATTTGGGAGACATGTCAAGTCGATGTCACTGGCAGTAAAACATACAGAATATTGAGCATTGAAACTATTGTATATCATTCAAAATGTCCGTCGCAGCAATCTCTAAAATAGTTTGGTAAGTAAGATGTTTGCTACAATCATTATCGCCTTATAAAAAATGTTATTGCATTAAGTTAATTCGTAAAACACGAAAAATTGACAAACGCAGTTAAACATGAAAATCACTTTGTTTTCATTTAATAGGTAGGTGTCGATACTTCTGCTGGTGTACCCCCCGAGCGTGCAACCACTTCAGTAGTCAGAACCTCCGTACTTACATAATTTAGAACATATTTTTCTAAAATTCCTCGTTAATTCGCTATTTTCACTTCTTATATGCCTGATAGCCTTACCTAAATTTATGTAAATAAATGTATATTTCGGATGTGTATTATGATAAGGTAGATTTTTAGATGCTGCTTTGCTCCTTATATGGAATATGTAAAGAACTAACATGTGTTCGGTAAAAGATATCACATTAAATTTAACTAGTACTCACTTTGAAGTAATAAAAAATAGTGAAATGCACAAAATTTTTCAAAGCACATTTGATTATACTTAATGTATAAACTTAAGGTACAGTTCTAGTACATTTGTAACTAGCTATAGAGTTAAAAAGTATGTTTTTGCCGGCAAACCTCGGCCACATGGATGTTATTTTGCTATTTTTCAATATCAGGTTACTATCACCAAAAAATGAAAAACAAACATTTTCTGCTATAGTGGTGTTTTGCTAAAATTACAATTCAGCCAGTTTGGACGATCAAGACTGTGTCACATTGACGGGCTTGTAATGACTTAATTTTTTTTTACTTCAAATTTACTGTATATTTTGATTTGGAAAGGTATGTGAGCACACAAGAAACAACTTCAACGCTCCTCTTATTTTTTTTTTTATTTCAATTTTTATTTTTTTATTATTTCAATTTTTTATTATTATTTCAATTTTTAAAATTTATTATTTCATTTGAAATGTTAAAATATTTGAAATTTTTTGTTTTTGTTTCTTGTTGGCCAACGAAGTTTACACAAAGAACATAGGGTTGGAAAGCTGCATACATTTATTTTCATTAACTTGTGTATATTATGAAGAGGTTTTGACGTCATAACATAAAAAAAATCTTGTGTTATATATTTACATTTCCTGCATTTTAATTTCAATACATGATGTGTAAATTTGAAATAGTTTCTTGGGCTAAAAACGGACTATAGTTCTTCTTATATCTATATAGTAACTGTCGCACACGTCTACGTCATTTGGTCTCTAGGGGAAAGTTATTGACAATCAAAGCCCATCTTTTTGTTTTTTTATATTTAAAATACTGTTTCAGTTATGAGCCTTTTCAATTGTTTTTGCTGTTCGGTGCTATCATATTATTGACCAAGGTTAGAGCCTAAAACGGCGGAGGCATTTTACATAGCGCCACATTCTTCATATACCTTTATAAAGCAAGAATCATATAGTCTATTGCTTGTCATTTTTATTTGTCATGATCTTTTCAGTTAAATGTTATTAACTAAAAGTCGGATTTTAAAACCAGGTTCAAGCCACCATTTTTTCTTAAAATGTCCTGTACCAAGTCCGGAATATGGCAGTTGTTATCAAATACTAGTAGCTCTTTTCTACGTATGTTTATGTTTGTTTTTGTTGCACTTCAGTGTTTCTGCTGTTTCGTTGTTTTCCTATTATGGATGATGTGTTTCCCTCAGTTTTAGTTTGTAACCCGGATTTGTTTTTTCTCAATCGATTGATGACTTTTGAACAGCGGTATACTACTTTTGCCTTTATTTATCATATAAAATCATCCCGAGACCTTTAATAACTTACTATACGAAAAAACTTTGCTCTGTTGAAATCCAGATGGTAACTTGTGGTGGTATTTTGTGAAATATGTCTAATTTGTAACCATACCAAACATACTTATTTCATATTGACCCCCAAGGCTGTCTCATGCAATTTGAATTTAATTAATACATTGAAAGAATTGCACGAAAGTGGAATCTTATTAATCACTTGAGTTTGATATACGGCATGATGATCTAAATATTAATGTTAACCGATAATGAGACAACGGGTATAATCTTATAATTTATATGAATATGTTTAAACTTCTTCAAAAGGTATCAAGACAAGGTAAGAACACAATATTTTGGTAACACTATAGATTGGTTTAGGCCAAGTTGGTTCACTTTCCTTTACAAATTATTTCCCGGCTTTGCACCCAGGAGAAGTTGTTTCATTCTATCCAGTGAGTAGCTGTGACAACTTATTTTGTTCACAAGTACATGATTAAGTCTGATTGGGTTTTGATACAATAGAGATATTGAGAGTATACTATTCAAAAGGTGAAGAAACACAGAGCATGATTTATGTTAATGAAATCTTTATTTTATCCATGATGCAAACAGCATTTTATCATTTTAACAACACTGACAACTAAATGTAAAAGTAAAATACAAGTTGCAATCACTTTTTGATATTAAAAATACACAATGCATATTTTGTAAACATTTAAATATCAACAGACTAATCAAGTGAAGAATTTGATATATAAATTTCACTTCCACATGTCTCATATTGATATAAAGACCTAAAAGAACCGTCTCATGACAAATATAAGTGATTGGCGTTCAAATATTCCTGACCAGGCTTATGACTTTTTTAAGTTTGATATGTTATACTGTCCATCTCTACATAACATACAATGATGGAAGCGGAGGATAAGAACCATGCCTTGGTAATGCTGTTGAAAACAATATTTCAACATCTTTGACAAAAGGGATTTTTAAAGGTTTATTCGTGTTCCGATATAGCTGATACTTAATGTGTTTATGTCATCAAAATTAAAAAAAAAAAATGCTAAAATCAAATGCTCGACTTAATCAATCAACTGAACGAAAGGAAAACAACTGTCGTACTTCTCACTTGGTACAAGCATTTTTCGTAGAAATGATAGAATAAACCATGTTTTATAGCTAGGTGAACTTTCGACTTGTATAAAAGTGTTGATATGCACTGGTTCCATCATGAATGGTTCATGTGATAGTATTCGACATACAATGTAGTATATTTCAAATTTCCATTCACAGAGTATTATGCAAGGATATTTGTAAATTGGCACAAATCTGCTGATCTTGATCATGAGACATTTACTTCAATACCTATTTGATTTAAGTACTCATTGAATGATTATAAGTATCATGATACCTATTTTTTCGGACTGATATCGATGATATAATGTACAAACAAACAATTAGAAAGATACAAACACCAGAAAATTAATTTGCTGCACATCGTTAGAGAAATGAATTGTTGGCAGCTCTACCTGTCAACTTATCGACAAGGTAAAAAAAACTTACATGGGTGTTTTTTCGTCTATATTGTCTCTCTCTCGCTATCGTGATCTCGAAACCGAAATAGATATTATATATTATTTGGGATGTTCACAGAAGATATTGGTTCGTTTTCTTTGTTAATGTTTTATATCTCCTGTTCCGATAGGCGAAAAGGATATAAGGCACAGACAGGTAATATGAGCCCATATGCCATGGTAAGCCCGAATAACAATTATATTATACATGAGTGTCTTGATAGTTCACATTTATTACCATTCTGGTTTTCGTGTTTTGTTCACAAGGTATATGATATATCCTGTCAAAGTAGCCAATCGAATTCAGGGTTAGCCGGGATATTGCAATCCAGGATGATACATACATATCTCTGTGTTATTTTCCAATTACTTAACCCCGAC
Organism: Mytilus coruscus; assembly: GCA_017311375.1. Classification (NCBI taxonomy): domain Eukaryota; kingdom Metazoa; phylum Mollusca; class Bivalvia; order Mytilida; family Mytilidae; genus Mytilus; species Mytilus coruscus. The sequence goes on along the minus strand of CM029607.1, from coordinate 11,263,855 downwards.
ATATTTTTAAATGTAGCAGCCAAATATAAATAAATAACTGACAGTGAAAATGAGTCAACAACCCTTGTGAAGATCCCGAGATCCCGATTAATATAATATATATATAATATTTGGTCAAACGACATAAGAAGTTACATTTTTTGGGTATTGTTCTGACTGTGTATTTTTATTTGTGGGATTTGCTCTTATATCCTATGCTATCCGATGGAGACTAGTTGTCTCATTTTTACAAAAGTAGAAACATATCGATTTGAGTGAAAAGTAGGTTGTATTATACAATAGGAAAATGTGTGGAAATTCAAGACAACTATCCACCTGAGACCAAAGGATGTAAACAACTATAGGGCACTGTACAGCCTGAAACAATTAATGAATATGACCAATACACTTAAGTAAACTTGAAAAGACCCAGGTATGACAAAATTTGAAACAATGCAAAAGAGAAAATAACGGCCTGATTCATAAACATTTAAATCATTTATGACTGACAAAAAGCCCAGTTTATGGTATCTTAAGAACAATGCTTCTGTACTGCCCTGGCATACGCTGGATTTATTGAGTTTGTTTATGTGCAAAAAGATTTCTAAATGCTATCAATCCATAGCGTGTTAAGCTAACAACAATCACTCAATCCTTATCTTTCTGTTACATGAAGACTATTGTGTATTTACCCAAATAAGATTTTTAACATTAAAGGTTATATAATATGCAAAGTCAATTTATTGAAAAATAAAACAATTAAAGAAATGAAAAGATTCAACAACGATATGACAAATTAGCTCAGGAAGTTGATTTTATTAAGATACAAGAAATGTAATTGAAAGTTAAAATCATTGATAAAAATGTGTTAATTTTTTAGTTTACCTGTCAACTCAGCAACACAATGTAAAATCCACACATGTCACATGTGATTTGGAGTGCTTTTTCGTCTATAGTTCTATAGTCTCTCTCTCTCTCTCTCTCTCTCTCTCTCTCTCTCTCTCTCTCTCTCTCTCTCTCTGATCACGAGATCTCGATATTATGTAACACTGACAGGGAATATGAGCCCATAAGAAAAATTCATAAAGCTTTAATAAGATCTAAAATTGACTACTTGTTTGTGTGGTATACAAAGTAGCCTCTGCAAACTATTAAGAATGACTAGATAAAATACAGACACAATTCTTGCGTTTATGTACAGGTTCCATGATGTCAGTTTCGTTAAAAGCATTACAGATAGATATGGGATGCCCACCCTACGGTATTAGAAGAAAATCATTAATCGCAAAAGCATAATGAATATATCTACTTTTAATAACAAACACCCAGCTAAAACAGCTCTTCAAGATACATTTACTTTCGAATTTTATTGTACAAAATTTATTATAATAAGCATAAACCATTTACATAATTTGCAAAAGAAACTTCAAAAGAAAATAATTTCTCAGAAAATAATGTAATAATATATTAAGAAAGTCAAATACCGCAATGACATTTTAACGTAACGGTTGTTAACATGTATTTAAAAGATTTTATTTCTATAAAAGATTTACCATATCTGATTAAAAGTGAAGCAAATATTATGATATAAACTCAATATAAACAACATTTACTAGTATTCACCGATGGGTCAAATAAACTCATCATAGATAATAGGATTGAAATTTTGTATTTGCGCCAGACGCGCTTTTCGTATACAAAAGACTCATCAGTGACGCTCGAATCATTTGAAGTTAAAAAGGCCAAATAAAGTACGAAGTTGACGAGCATTGAGGACCAAAAATTCCTAAAAGTTTTGCCAAATACAGCTAAGGTAATCTATTTCTGAGGTAGAAAAGCCTTAGTATTTCAAAAATTCAAAGTTTTGTAAACAATTAATTTATAATTATTACCATATCAATGATAATTCATGTCAACACAGAAGTGCTGACTACTGGGCTGGTGATACCCTCGGGGAATAAAAACTCCACAAGCAGTTGCATCGGTTGTACAGTACTACCTGTGACATTCTCTTATTAATGGGGGCCATAAAAACTATGTTCACCATGATGGCCCTATATGTCCATCATTATATACCCCCTGTTGCTTAGTTAATACACAAGGTATTAAGCAGAACTAGTCAAGGGTAAAGGGAAATCATGATTGCATTTAAGTGATAAAATTAAATAACTTACAGGTAAAGTGTCTCAGGTAAAATAAATGTGTTCGTCAAATTTAATTGCTGTGATAATGACAAGAAAAATAAAAAAAAATAAAAAATAAATGAAATAGTAAAACTAGTTGAACATATGGCTAAATAATATTTAGATAAAAATGTCTCATGATCTCAGTTTTTATATGTAGCTAATACTCCCATGACTGTTATTTTGCTGTTATACCTTTTAAATAATTTTCTCAATTTAAGTTATTTCTTACATGTATTTTTTTACAAGTGGAGAATAAATGAATCTCATCTTCTAATATATATATTGCAAACTTTCACAATGCCCGCCTTTTTTTCTGAAAAGGTGTTTCTCAAATTATTTTTCTAAAATCAAAATTGTTCAGACTTAGAGATACTGATCCTCGTTCAACATTGTTTAACACATGTTTAAGATTATCTTTAGGACTTGATCAAAATAAAATGTAGGCAATTCATTCTTTCTCTATTGACATTTGAAATTATTCATTACAGCAAAATTTAAGAATATCTGTATTGTCATATAAACATAATTAGTTTGTGACAAAAACAAAAACAAACATTATAACACAAAGAAATAACAATTCTATAAGAAATGAACACATGGAAAAAAATTATAAGGTTTCTGCCCTCAGTTCTAATGGCTATTTTATAAAGAAGCCAACATTTTTAACATGTTCTATGATAGAGGGGTTTAGCATTCATTTTACTTTTTGTACTTGGGTAAGAGACATAATTATGAGAAGGATAACAATTTTCAAACAGATTATTTCTTAGTTTTTCTTTTGATTTTACAATCAAGGAGCAAGTGGCAGTTTACATATTCTATCCTTTTTAGGAATTTTATGATATCAACTTTTTTTCTATTTCTAAATTATGGTCACAAATTCTTAACTTTAAAAGTGAAGCATTTGAGTTTACTATTTTCATCATGACTTTTTTTTTATTCTATTTTCAAAAGTCCTATATTTTTCTTTAAATTAATTTTTAATCAAGGACTTTAAAGAGTTTACGGCATTATTCAAAATGATTTAATTTAACAGTCCATAAAAATGTCACAATCTAAGGAAATGTACTTCAATTTTTCTGGAGAAAATTTTGGCTGTTAATTGACAGAAACTAGCCAAACTTAAGATGACATAATTTGATTATAAAAAAGAAGATGTGGTATGATTGCCAATGAGACAACTCTCCACAAGAGACCAAATGACACAGAAATTAACAACTATAGGTCATCGTACAATTGGTTCAGAATACAAGACATTTTTTAGATGATTTCTTTTCATAAGATTCACTTTATTCAGAGATCAGGAAATTTTTCATTAGCTTTTTTAATGAAGGTTTATCAAATTTTGATGATATACTAATATATTGAATGTAGGACAGAAAGTTACTGAACAAACGTATGGTACTAACTTATCTGCACCAGATGGGCATTTGGAAAATTAAAGTCTCTTCAGTGATGCTACAGACATGACAGACACAAATCTTGTTTTTAGATTTGAAAAAAAAAATTGACATACAAAAATTGTTTTTTCCAAAATTTTATTTGTACATTGTAAAACATTTTTATCAAAATTTATTTTAAAAGGATTGAATGATAATGAACATTTTATTGTTAAGCAAAACAGGCTTGTTAAATTACTGCTTTCATGGTGCTTATAAACATGATATCATTTGCATGATTATAATTTAATAATAATTCATTTAATAATGGAAATGAACAATTGACTACAATGTACATGATGTACAATCATTTTTCCCTTTAAAACATATATTATTTAAAGAATTCTCTGTTTTGTTTTCAAATGCTAGTCAATAACTTATCTTGACTTTTTGTCTTTTCTACTTTGTAGCTTTCTGTCTATGTACCTATATATTTCTTAATACCATGAAGCATTGGCAGATAGCTTGCATTTATATTATTTAATCATTATTATATTTTTAGAAGAAGTTTTGTATACAAGTTGTTTAAAACTTTTGGAAAAACATTAAATAGTAGTAAGTCTTTTGTAAAGGAAAAATTATCATGAACTGAATTGTAGCTTTTTCCTGTGATTTTTTCCCGCTTACATAATTTGGAAAATGTAATAAAAAAACCTTACTGCCTATGTCATTTTAAGCATTATGAGAAAGATTTAACCGAATTTTCTGCAATATAATCACTTGAAACTGCTTGAGAAAGGGAATTAATTTGCAACCCATAAAAATACAGAATAAGAAAATTAGAATCACATACAGTGTACAAAAACAAAAATTAATACATTGTTACCTATACACGTAGATGATTTCCAACCTTTTGAAATCAATAAATAAAAAAATTCTATTTCAATCTTTAAACAAAACTTTTTCACATGTAGGCAATTTAAATGGGACAAAAAACAATTTACCTGTACAGGTAAGTATTGATGCAGGATATCATTTACACACCTTTTTAATAAGTAGATAAAAATCAGTGAATCACCCCAGGTAACCTAATTAGCTTGACCACCAGTCCATGGTTTATGACCCCAATAAATGGCCAACATCCCAGGTTTTATGACCCCCAATAAATGGTCACCATTGAATGTTGAACATAGCAGATGTTGACCATAACTAAGAGTAAGTCACAGGTTGTACTGTAAATAAACTCATCACAGATAGATACCAGGATTTATTAAATTTTGTATTTGCGCCAGACGCGCGTTTCGTCTACAAAAGACTTATCAAATAAAAAAAAAGTTAAAAAGACCAAGTGCGAAGTTGAAGAGCATTGAGGACCACAAATTTCTAAAAGTTTTGCCAAATACAGCTAAAGTAATCTATATTCCTGAGGTAGAAAAGCCTTAGTATTTAAAAAATTCTAAGTTTTATAATCAATGTTAGATGTGCCTTTGTTATGCCGGAATTGAAAATCAATACAATAAACTTGCACAATCATCTTTCTATTTTCTTGTGTGAACTCACAGCAATTTGTTTATGTTAATCATGGTTAGAAGGTTTTTTACACTATAACGTTGTGATTTTTGTAGACTTTTTATCGGCGCTTCAAGCACTGAAGATATCATTGAATATAATAAAAACCAATTCTTGTCAGGTATTCATTCATTATTAAGATCATTATATCATTCAGGAACAATTATAACTTTTGAAATGGATACCGAGTTATCCAAGGCAATGAGCTGACTGATTATCATGCCAAACAGGCATTGCATTTTAAAAATGTACCTATATTAGGTAGAACTCACTTAGTTCTGTCCCAAGAAAAAACTTGTTAATGGTTGAAATGTTTGTTATCCTTATATTAGATTTTAAAGGGAAACAAACTACGGCGTAAATGGCAAGCTTGCTGCTGGTAGTACATACTCATTCATTTGCCAACGTAAATTGAACACAATATGACTCACATGCAATAGGACGCCAATCTCTGGGTCAAAATCATATGGTAAAAGTAATTCTCGAAGTTACGGTGTCAATAAAAGGATACAGTTAAAATTATCTAGTCAGATTTAGTATTCGGTGGTCTCATGGTCATTGGGGGCAGTCTAGGTCAATACACCGCAGCTCGACAATCCTCATTGAACAAGGGGCTGCAACTCAAACTGGTCGCTTGGTATTTATGTGTATTTCAGATACATTATTTTTGCTATGCCCTAAGTAGTTGAAAGAAATATATGATAATATTATTCATTTATCAATATTTTAGTTATTTGACATATACATTAGTCTTTGGCTTTTTATTCAATATTTTGTATCATGCATTAAAAGATGGATTGGCTTAGCATATATTTGTGTTTATTAGATAGATAGATACATACTTTATTCTCTAAAACTAAAAACAAGTTTACAGAGAAACATACAATATAAATACAAATACAATAGTTGAGGTAAACAAATGCAGTACCAAATTATGATGGCATACATGTTAAGTAACATGTATAATAAATAAATCAATAAATAAATAAATAATCTTTATTTCAAGAGGATAATCCCATTAGTTAAAACTAATCTTCCTGAGAGTCCTCAAAATAATAATAACATATTTATAAGTACATACAATATTATAATGATATATTATATACAATATACAATTGTATCTAGATGATAATGAAAAGCAAATTTATTTGCACAATTGATGAAAAATTTGTAGTAACATTTTGTTTTAAAAGATACAAGTGTATTACTCATTTTTATTTCATTTGGTAAACTGTTCCATATTTGAGAACCTGAATATGTAAATGTTTTCTTTAAAAATTTGTTTTGGTTTCGGAAGATTTAATAGTTTTCATCAGCCGAACGTAAATTATAATTCTGATTACCAATAAAATGAAAGTTTTCTTGTAAATAGTTAGGAACCATATCATTTAATGATTTAAATACAAGTATTGCCTTTTGATATTGAATGCGTTTTTGCACATTTAACCAGTTTAAACTATTAAACAACAAACTGGATGAAGTCATTATGTCAGCTTCTACTATAACCCTAGCAGATTTCTTTAATAACTTATTAAGTTTATTTATTCCACTTTCATAGCAACTTCCCCATATATTGCAACAAACAATGGCAGAATATAAGCATTAAAATAAATAATACGTATATGCATAGGTAAATATTTTCTTATCTTTTGTAATAAATTGATTCTATTTGATATTGTACATGACATTTTATCTATTTGCTCATTCCAATTTAGGTTTTTGTCGATATATAAACCGAGAAGTTTTTCACAATCTACATTCTCTATTTGTTCATCTGAAATTTTGATATCTAAACTGTTCCCAGTTGAATAAAGCCTCTGTTTTGAACCAATAATCATTGATTTACACTTTTTGGCATTTAGTTTCATACAATTTTGCGAACACCAGTTTTCAATTACATGAATATCATTGTGAAGGTTAGCAGTTAACTGAAGTACATTTTTACCTTTACTATGTAATGTAGAATCATCTGCATATAAATCTATTAAAGAGGTACTAAAACGCTATAATCATGTTTGTCTTATTCTACAGTTCGTAATTAACGTTTAAGAATGCAAAAAACCCGATAAAATTTCATTTTGTAATTATCGAGATATTTGCAAATTACTGTCAGTTTGTCATTTGAACACCTGAACGATTTAGTAAAACACGCCACTACAACTCACTACTTATACCCAACGGAAGTGACGCACAGTGGTTCACCCTGATCAAATACGTGTGATATATCGTATGCAAACAGATCACGGCTTGCTAAGTAAAATAACAGTTTTGAAATGAATCGGTGACAATTATTACATTGAGAATATTGATAACCATTTGTCGAGGCTTGATAATCGCATAAATATTTTAATCAAATGTTTTATAATTAGAAAAGTATTGAAAAACCAAAAGCACAAATCAACCTTTTTTTCTATAAAATATTAACATGTGCATCCTAAAGTGGCGGTAGAAGCAGAAGTAGAACCGTGCATGTTATTTTCCATGGCGGAAAAACGGCATTCAAAATAGGACACTCCCAACACGTGCTTCCAAGATTTGTTAAATTAAACTATGTGGGTTTTTCTGAGCTACAAAAAAAAAAATAATAGAAATTCTCTTTCTTACGACCTTAGTTAAAGCAGCATTTCACAATTATATAAATTTATTCTCCAGATAATGTGAAGAATTGAGAACTGTCGGTCACAGTCATCTGCTTGTCTGGTTTAGCAAAAACCTGAATATGTATTGATCAAGCTATTTCATTAAAAATGAAGTACTTGATAGACTTGTAATTAACCTATACGAAGATTTAAAAATCAAACAAAATTTTAAAATGGAAATCAGTATAAGTATATATGATTGTCATAGTCCTTGGACCTTATGTAAAAATATTGTCATATATACAAACGTTATATCAGATCCTAGTATCATGAGCATAGTCCTACCTACGGACGAATGTAGGATAGAAAGTCACAGTACAAAAATTCACAATTCAGTTTTTAGTTTATTTATTTTTTTTTTTTGAATAAGAAAACATTTGTCAAATTATTTTTGTATTTTTTCTAGAACTTTTATATATATTGCAACTTTGCAAACCAAATTTATTCTGAAAAAATCAATAATAAAAAATAATTGTAAAGATAACAATTTGTCAAAGTGGCTTGGTACTTAAATGGTTTCATTATGACATAGTGCCAATAAATATATCCTTTTCATGCATAAAATTTGACATCTTTTCATTACTCTATGTTTAAATGAACTATTTCATAAATTGTAAAATGAATATATGCAAGTATCAAAAAACAATTGTAGAAATTTTTCCTATGTTTTCAAACAAAACTAAACAAATATAGTATGTGTGACTTTTGTACTATCAAATTTGTGACTTTCTGTCCTGTAACTTTCAGTACGTTTGCCATAGAGACATATTATACAATTGTAATCTATGTCTGTGTCCTAAATCAGAGGCCTATTTTATATGTAAATATATATTATTTTTTTTTTGTTATTAGAAAATAAGATATAAAACCTATATCCAAGGATTTGTATAGTAGTCTTACTATACAAATCCTTGCTATATCGTAGAAATATAAGAGCAATAGATTTATTAAATAAGTTAAAACACTTATTTGAGCATTTAAAACTACAACAACAGGGGCGGTTCCAGCCATTTTTAAAAGGGGAGGGTCCCAACCCAGGATAAAGGGGGGTTCCAACTATATGTCCCCTTTCAAATGCATTGATCGTCAAGAAAAAAGGGGGTTCCAACCCCCGGAACCCCTCTGGATCCGCCACTGAACAAAAACCACTGATATAAAATCTTTAGAAAAAGGGGTGTGCATTCCCAAATTACTTTTGTCCTAAATCCTGAATGTGATGATCACACAAATTTTTTTTTTTCAAATAAAAAAAAATTATACCATACCGCTTTTAAGATATTGACCTTTTCTTTCGTTTGAAATTTAAGCAAAGACAAATGAATAACCAAACACTAAAAATATTAATCCTCTCGATCACCTTTTGATCCTGATAATTAAAACAGTCCGCACTTTGACACTACTGATAAGTAAACATCCTGTATACAGTAAGGTAAAGATCAAACAGTAGCTATTATCCATCCCTCAGGTATTTAACAACTTGGACATGCAGAAATGCCACCTGTTGTTTATAAAGTGATAAACTTTAAAGTTTGATAATTAACATTATTAAAAGGTATTACACATACCCGGTTTTAACTGGCAATTAATTATTTTTATTACATGGAACCGAAGCCTCTACCGTCATATCTTGTCAAGATGTTATGCAACTTTACGTACAAGACATGTAAATATAAACCATATTTTTCTCGAGTCAATATTTGTTTTTTAATTAATAGCTAGATTAATGATATATTGAACGTCCATTTGTCTCAGTTCTACGATCAGGGACATTGTTTTCAGTTGAAAACTCAATGTTGAATTATCCCAACCCCATCCCCCCTTTTTCTGTTGAAACACGTTATTAATACACATCCCTTCTGAAACATATTTTGTTCCTTTTGACAAAGTGGTCATAATGAAGAATGAGCCTTGAATGGGTAGCGAAATTCATTGGCAGTGCTTTAAATCAACGATCAGAAGAAAGTTCATTTATTAAACAACGTTTAGATAAGCCGAAGAAGTGACCCACAGTGCGTCACTTCCGGTAGATTTGGTTTTAGTGCTGTTTCCGGAAGTAGCGTTGATTGGATTTTCCTAAGGTAAAAATAGTTGAACTTTACATGCTATTATCTCTGTAATTAGTGGACCAAATTGCATCGGGTTTTTTGCATTTTTTATCAATTATTTCGAACTTTTAGATAAGAATTACTTGTTATGTGCGTTTTAGTACCTCTTTAATGAATTTTCTATGTTCAGTGGTAAATCATTGATATATAAAATAAATAACAGAGGGCCAAGGATAGAGCCTTGTGGTACACCAGTTTTTATGCATTTAGTATTAGACATGACGTTATTGACCTTAACTTGTTTACTTCGTTCAAACAAGTATGACTTAAACCAGTCTAGTGTACAGTTTGAAACATTATAATATTCAAGCTTTTTTAATAAAATAATATGATTAACCAGATCAAAAGCTTTCTTTAAATCTAAAAATATAACTCCGTTTATTTCTCCATTATCTATACTTGCTAACCATTCATCTACTAATTTAGTAAGTGCAGTTGTGCACGAATGTTTAGGTCTGAAACCTGACTGTGTAGTATTAAGAAGGTCATTACTATTTAAATATATATACAAACTATCAGCTATATGTCGTTCTATGATTTTGGAAAGACAAGGCAAAACTGCTATTGGTCTATAATTATCAGGATTACAAGCATCGCCACTTTTAAAAATTGGGCAAACTCTTGCAGTTTTAAAAATACTTGGAAATTTACCATATATTTATAATAAAAGATTAAACTAAATAGAAAGAAATCAGTACTAAAATTTAAACTAATTTTGGATATAGCACGTCGTCTGATTGGATGAAAGTCTTTTGTCAACATCTCATAGATAATAATTTTGTCATGCGACCTTGACGTCTTCGACGTCTTTTCATGATTTACTCCTAAAGGGGGGATACCAAATTAAAATCCACAGAATGTTTTATTAATTTGTCAAAATGTAACTTATATATCAATATGCTGTTTTCAAAAAATATAATAAATAGAATGGGTCATGCTACAGGTTATGCAAAATTGTCAGATTTTGTATAGATTATCAGATTATGCATGGAAAACCCAATTTTGTGTGATAAAATGAAAAATACACCATAGAATTTTAAGATAGAATACGAGTTGTTATCTCTAATAACATGCTTTAAGAAAAGAAAAAGATCAAAATGGGGCCACCTGACTCATTTTCTTGCTACATTATAAAATAGGTAAATTAACAACACAATCTATTATAAAAGTGTATTTATCTGAGTTACCTCCCTTGTGTGGCAAAGTTGAATAAAAATTGGTCAAACAAAAATACTCTTAATATCGATAGTAGATTGTAATTCGTGTGTAATCATGAAAAGTTTACACACGAATTACATACTACTATCGATATTTGCACATTTCATTAAAGATCAAAACATATAATTATCTGCTATTCCAAAATCCAAGATGGAGGAAGACACCCTGCCAACCTTCAAAATAGAATTTTGAATTAAGTTAAAATGACTTTTTCTATTTTATTTCCGTCTATTCGAAATAGCCTCAAACAAGTGGTGTACTTTAAATAAATCGATATGCGGGTTATTCAGTGTGCATCACATTTTAAATGGTATTTCTTCATAGACAGAAAAAAAATATTTCTTAAATATATATTTGATGACATTATCAAGACATTTCTTAGTCCGTGTATGATAAATGTATGATAAATGCTTTCAAATGATTGTTATGAAGCCAGCCAACAGCACTTTCGTGTGGTATTACACTGTACCTTTTTAATATTAATTATGAGTATTTTAATCTGTAGTTGTGATATATGGGTTTAACGGAAGAAGAAAAGTAGAAATAAATGAATTTGAATACTAGTAGTAGGTTGTATCCACCAGTAGTTACAATTTTTATGCAACAGTTTCTTGATTACGGATTGTTGTACTCTGAGAATTAAAATTAAGTATAAAAAAAAAAAAAAAAAAAATAAGTGTGAATGAAATTATAAGACAAGTGTGCCAACTATGTGTTAAAAAATATCAATAGCTTATTTAGGCACGTTATTCGCTTTTCACTTCACGTTTGTTGTAAAGATGGTGTCCCATCACTGAGTACTAATTCAATGAACCACAATTGAAGAGTTCATGACGCATCTTGGAAAATACATTCTAAGTTTCCATAAACATGTAATAGCCATTCGATAGTTATGTTTTCTTTTTTTCATAGTCCTTCGTCAGTTGTTTCTTTTACAAGTATATGCTTCTCTGTAAAAAACCTTTGTTCTTGGTTTTTTGTCAATTCTGATTAGACTATATGAATGCAATTAATTCATTGGTAAATTTAGCCGTTCTTCCCGAAATCTAATTTAAAAATTACGTTAATTGTCCATTCCACGGTTAAGACTTACTCCTAAGTAATATCTTGTTACAAAACTCTAATCTAATCCTTATGACTGCTATTTTTCCTTTTTATCTAATTAAGCGGAATGACCTGATAGCTCACCAAGTGATTTTTCAGCTAAATAAAATCTCTCATCATTTCGTAAACAGAATAATTCAGTCGATTCAAGCCCACTTTATAGTATCCTATGTACAATGCTTATATACGGTCCTGACATACGTAAGATTTATTGTTTCTGTTTATGAGCAAAAACATTACGAAATTATATCAATCCATAGCGTTAAGCTAACAACAATCACGCAATCAGTATTTCTATCACAAGAAAGGTAATGTATATCTGTCTGATAACAATTTAAACAACAAAGCTGATATAATATGCAAAGTCATTTTATTTCTAAAATACATTCTTTGTGTTTCTCTATTTACCCTTGTGATTTCATTCAGATACATGGAATGGTTTTAAAATTTAAAATCATTCATGAAAATGTGTTGATTTTGGGCTAACGAAAAAGGATTCTTGAATTTTGTCAGCGCCTTTTTCACAGTTTATTTCTAACTTTGCGAAAAAATATATGATTTGGAATATCTGTTTCACAGATGACAACCTATATGTTCCAATTGTCGTTACTACAATCCTGTCCCCTTTTCCACGAATTTGATCTACCGAATTTGACTTATCACTGGGTTTGTACTATCTCGAGAAACACGACGGGTGCCGCATGTGGAGCAGTATCTGCTTATCCTTCCGGTGCACCTGAGATCATCCCCCAGGTTTTTGTGTGGTTTGTGTTGCTCAGTCTACAGTTTTCCCTGTTGTGTTATGTATACTGTTGATTGTCTGTTGGTCTTTTTCTTTTTAATTAATGGAGTTGTCAGTTTATTTTCGACTTAGGAGTTTGAACGTCTGTTTGGTATCGTTCGCCTCTCTTTTGAAGCGTATTGTATGCTTTAAATAAATATTTTTATAATGCCTGTCAATTTCATAAACGCCTAAATTTATTTGATTTTTATTTGATTGATAACTGAACAGATTCTGGAAAAGAGTAGATATGGATACATGGCTGTTTCATGTCCAGTGGCAAATTATAGCATATTCAGGAAGAAAGAGTAGATATATAACATGTATAACAAAATGTAAGTGTGATGCAAGGTGAGCATGAACAGAAACACATATTAAACACTCCATATGTTTTTAAAACGCACTTACAAATGGCTGTGATATGAAACACGTGCTTTAACTTCAGATGATGGGTAATTATGTTATTATCATCTATCCAATTGAACATAACATGTACTACAGATACAGTTAGGTCTGCTTCATCTTTTATATCTTAGATGTAAGCTCTGATGAATAGTTGTCTCATTAGCAATCATATCACATATTCGTATTTGTGCAGCAGGGGTCAATAATTGGTTTTATAGGAATATCAGACCATTTGTTTCTATGTAATTAATTGATTTTACATTCAAAACTATTTTTACAGATCCTGTCAATGTTATGTATTATAAAGAACATAAAAGCGCTGTTTCCTTGACAAATTGTTTATTTGCTGCAGGGTATTCCACCCCATATTCTTTCTTTTACTATTCACAAAACTCAAACAAATGTTGTTGTAAATCGGCATAACTCTGCTGACCTTGGTCATGAGACATTTACCTCAATATGTAAATTTGATTCAATTACTCTTTGAATGAATATAAGTATCATATTACCTATTTGATTGACGTGTTATTACATGTTTAACATTCTCAACATCGCTTCACACGTTATTAGTATCCCAAACAAGTTACTACTGTTCACTTATATATTTTAGCTTCTAGTCAAAGCTATTAACTATCAAGAATTGAGTGACAAGGAACTGACAAGACAACGAATCGTGATGGATAATTTAATTACTGGGCATCAGTAACCGATGTTTTTATCATATTATTGTGTCTACAGAGCGGATAATCGATCATTAATAAGATAATATTCGTGTTTACTACTTACTATCTACAACAGTGAAGATGTAAGAGTTTTACGTTTATTCGTCAAGGAAATCATGGCATCACTATAACTGTTACATTGAAAAGAACAAATAGTCACCCACCAAATAAAGGTAAACAACAACAACAACAAGGAATTGTGCAATATGCATTCTCATCAAGGCGAATATTTTGATTGTAAGGCCTGGTAAATATTGTATGAGTCATTAATTTTGTTGGTTTTTATTTTGGTTGTTTGTCGTTTGTCTTTGGTATTCTGCGATATATATTCGTAATTAAATAGAAATTGTTATTTCTTTAAAGTATATAGATACTTACTGTCTATAGTATGGATTGTTGGTGTTTAATACCAATATTGGCTATATCGTGGCGGTCAGTTTTATTGGTGACGAGTGGTCGGGAAGAACTACCGACCTCCGGCAGGAATACTGGAAATAAGTCAATTAAGAACAGCATATGTTGAGATTATCGTTGTCATTTGGTTTCACGTGTTGCATAAAGGAAGTTAGGTACTCATTACTAACACTACTTCATATTAATGTTGTTACTAAGCAACCCAATAGGTTCAGATGCTGATCGGTAAGAAAGTTCGTAGCCATACAGTGAAAGCAGGATGCCAGGAAGGAACAGATTGACTGATGGCAAATTCAGCATTTTGCGACTTATTGAGTACTAAAAAAACAAGCAAACAAACACACAAACAAATGAAGAAACAAAAAAAAATATCCAAATTAACCCCCTAAAAAACAAACCTAAAGTTACATCAATCAACATTTTAACCATTCGTACGGGACGCTTTCTAGATTAGCCAAACAATGTTTCAAACGCATACAGGTTACTCAGTTTCTTTTCTAGAAGCAAAGGTTTGCTAAAATAAGGTTTGTATCGATATCATCAATTTATTTGTAAGAAACTGTTAACATTTAAAAAGATCATGAATAATATGTTGATATTATAAATATTTTAATTCTAACTGACTGCGACTCTGCAGCAATCCAGTGATAATTCTTTCTAACTTGAATTTAAAATATGATGGATGAACGTCTTTATTGAAGATTGTAGTTACTCTAGTTGTGTGGACAATGTATCGAGTGATCATCCGCTTTAACAGTCGATAGTGATCTTTATTGCAAGTCTTACGCTATTTTCATTTCTAAATCTCTTGAATCACTACAAAGTATTCCCTTGAGATCAATCAATTACCACTTTCTTAAGCGTAATAATATGTCTAAATCTGGCTGTACTAATTCTTTAAGTGAATGATGAATGAGTTAAGTCCAGAAGGAAAACTTTAAATGTTACACGAATCAAAGCAATTTATAAAGCTTCACAAACAGGAACAAACAACAACAAATTTTGACTTCAACTTATGCATCTGATTGGTAATGATAAATAGTTAACTTCGACCACTCATATGTTATAGTTTGAAATGTAACAAAGGAATCGTTGATAGAATGAATATAAACATTTGATAGAATAGATATAAACATTGAAATATAATTCTATTCACAAATTGCACCCATATGGGTCAAGCAAAAAACACAACAGTCAAGAATTACAAGTTTAAAATAAAACAAAAACATAATTATGATAATGTAACTTTTGATGGACATGACCCTTATTAAAGTCACCAACTACTGTCAAAAGTTCAGACTTAGGAGTTTAAAGTTGAAAAGGGGTTGAGAATTTGTACAACCAGGTTTTATATCATTGATTTTTAAAAATGACTGATCTCTAAAAGTTGGGTACAATTTGATAGAATACATTTAAACATTCGTGATGAACAAATAGTGTATGACTATCTTTTGAAAGTGCCTGTGGAAAGTCATAACTACATGTCTGTTACAGGTTTTTTTACATGCATTAACTAAATTTATTTAACCAAAGTAGAAGTTCTCCTTTCTTTTCTCTTTGTCTAAATGTCAAATATTTTTGGAAGTATTGTTTTAGAACTAATATAACATTCAATGTATAAGTATTGATGGTGGGTCTATATAAAATTCAATGTATAAGAATAGACAGTGGGTTTATTTACCATTCAATGTTAAAATATTAACGGTGGGTGTATATGACATTCAGCGTTTAAGTATTGACGTTGGGTTTATATACCATTCAGGGTTTAAAAGTATTGACGGTAGGTGTATATAACATTCACTGTTTAAGTATGGACGATAGGTTTATATAACATTCACTGTTTAAGTATGGACGATAGGTTTATATAACATTCACTGTTTAAGTATGGACGATAGGTTTATATAACATTCACTGTTTAAGTATGGACGATAGGTTTATATAACATTCACTGTTTAAGTATGGACGATAGGTTTATATAACATTCACTGTTTAAGTATGGACGATAGGTTTATATAACATTCAGTGTTGAAGTATTGACGATGGGTTTATATAACATTCAATGTTTAAGTATTGACAAAGGGTTTATTTAACATCCTATGTTTAAGTATTGTCAATGGGTTTAAATAACATTCAGTGTTTAAGTATTGACCGAGGGGTTATGTAACATCCAGTGGGTTTATAATAATACAGCAAGTATCCTAATTTTTTTTTAGAATATATGTAGTTTAACATCTATTAATACAGCTAGCTTTTTGTCAGAATATACATATTTTATGTACCTGGTTTTACATTTATGCTAGTACAGTTTGAGTATTCTAAGATATAATTACTTGTTTTGATACTTTTTGCAGTCTATTGTGTCATTGCAGTGATGTTATGTATTTACACTGTTGTGTCATTGCAGAGATGTTGTGTACTTACACTTTTGTGTCATTGCAGTGATATTGTGTACTATACTATTGTGTCAATGCAGTGATGTTGTGAACTTACACTATAGTGTCATTGCAGTGATGTTGTGAATTTATTGTCTCATTGCAGGGATATTGTGTACTTACACTTTTGTTTTATTGCAAGGATGTTGTGAACTTATACGATTGTATCATTGTAGGGATGTTGTATATTTACACTACTGTGTCATTGCAATGGTGTTATGCATTTACACTATTGTGTCATTGCAGTGATGCTGTGTATTTTATACAATATTGTGCCGTACGTTCATTTTATATCGTGAAAGCTGAAAATAAAGTATCTGTTATTGTCATTTAACTAAGCAAACTCGATGGAAAATATTTGTTAACCGAGTACCAGGAATCCCTTCTACAGAAAAAGTAACCAACTGTCGAAAAAATATAAACTCCGGAGTCAAAAGTCGATAATATGAAAACAGTCAATTCTTGCACTTTATCGTAAAATTTGTTTGTCACAATGCCTATTTTATTACGTCACAGTAGCAGGGCAGGGATTATGTGTACATATACTACTGTGTCATTGCAGTGATGTTGTGTATTCACACTAGTGTGTCATTGCAGGGATATTGTGTAATTACACTATTGTGTAATTGCAGTGATGTTCTGTACTTATACTATTGTGTCATTGCAGGGATGTTGTGTAGCTGCATTAGTGTGTCATTGCAGGGATGTTGTGTACTTATATTATTGTGTCAATGCAGTGATGTTGTGTACTTATACTATGGTGTCATTGCAGGGATATTGTGTAGCTACACTATTGTGTCATTACAGGGATGTTGTGTGCTTATACTATTGTGTCAATGCAGTGATGCTGTGTATTTTTTACACTATTGCGCCGTACGTTCACCTTATATCGCAGAAAATAAGGTATTGGTTATTGTCATTTAACTAAAGAAACTCGATGGAAAACATTTGTTAACCGAGTATCAGGATACCCTTCTACAGAAGAAGTAACCTGTCGAAAAAATATAAACCCCGGAGTCAAAAGTCGATAATATGAAAATAGTCAATTCTTTCTCGTAAAATTTGTATGTCACAATGCCTATGTTATTACGTCACAGTAAGACCTTTAGTTCGATGACGTCGTTAACGCCGATTGTCCTCGGGTCAACCGGTATAACTTATACAAAACAACTCGAGATTGATTTATCTACAACTGAGGGAAATATTTGAGCAAAAGGGCAAAAGTCACGTGGTCCGAATCATATGATTAAAGTATCTAGTATTTTGCCATATGTGCGTCATTGCAGGGATTATGTGTATTCACACTAGTGTTTCATTGCAGGGATATTGTGTGTTTACACTATTGTGTCATTGCAGTGATGTTGTGTACTTGTACTATTGTTTCATTGCAAGGATGTTGTGTAGCTACACTAGTTTGTCATTGCAGGGATGTTGTGTATTCACAGTAGTGTGTCATTGCAGGGATATTGTGTGTTTACACTATTGTGTCATTGCAGTGATGTTGTGTACTTGTACTATTGTTTCATTGCAGGGATGTTGTGTAGCTACACTAGTGTGTCAATGCAGTGATGTTGTGTATTCACACTAGTGCAGTGACGTTGTGCATTTACAGTATTGTGTCATTGCAGTGATGTTGTGTATTTACCTTATTGTGTCATTGCAGTGATGTTGCGTATTAACATTATTGTGGCATTACAGTGATGTTGTGTATTGACATTATTGTGTCGTTGCAGTGATGCTGTGTATTGATATAATATTGCACCGAACGTTCACCTTATATCGTGAAAGCTGCAAATAAAGTATCTGTTCTGTCATTAAGCTAAGCAAACTCATTTGCAAATATTTGTTTTATCGTCGAAAAATACAAACTTAGTGCATTCCGCCATAAGTTAATCTTTTTAAATTTGCAAAGTTATATTGTTTGGAAATTTATTGTTAAAAGGAAGTTTTACTTTTCATTTTGAAGTGCTTGTATACCTTAAATCAAACTCAACTGGTGTAGAATTAATTACATTTTAGATAAAAAAGCACTTACTTCATTAAATTTTACAGGACAGTCTATTTTATTACCGATATAAATCTCAATTATCCTCAAATATCCCATTTATCGTGTTCCTGTGTTCTTATCGACTCAAAAAGTCAATTAAAAACCCGCTCTAATTTTTAGAAGTTGATTAATCAATAACAGTTTTTATAGCACCACCAAGATTAACTTTCAAAAGTGTGACAATTCTACAGAAGATACTTTTTATATTTGACATTTTTCTGGAATGAGGTCTAACATTAATTCATTTGGTCCCCTTCAACTGTTGTTATTTATATGTGTTAATGCCTTTTAATAGTAAACAACAGTTAGAGTAATATTCAAGATTATGTTGAAATTATGTGTTAGTGTAATATATAGAGTAGATAAATCATAACTGGTACAAGCTGAACTTCATTTAACGATAACACCAACAGTAAAATGTGGATACTATTACTAACAGTGTAAATCAATACAAGCTGACTAAATAGAATTTTCTTTTTGGACATTTTTTGAGTTTGCGTAAATTGTTTCCTTTTTAGTTATGTCTTGTACTTGTTAAATCGCTTCCTTGTTTACAAGAAAAAGAATCCTTCTTGATCTTGTTAACCCAGTCAACATTTATGTTGGTACGTTTCTAGCGATTGTTGTGGTCTGTCCTGTTTGTTAATCTCTTTTTGGATACCATTTTTGTTTGTTGTTTTATTGTCTTTATAAGTGTCACTTCTGCTCGGGGTTTCTTTTGTAATATGAGCATCTGTTAATCGTCGAAGGCCGATCGGTGACCTTTGGATAGCTATTTTAGTTCTAGATGAAATATGTTTTTATCGCTATTTCAAGAGGAATGTAACTATATTTACGCAGATTTAATAGCATGCCTTTCGGACCTAACTTTTTGATTAATTTTATTCACTGAGAGAGATATCTATCGTGATTACAATACTTAATATGACAGCTGAGCATGAATCAAAACAGGATGATCAAATGAATTACTGTTTGACAAAGAACAATGTCCATGGTATGTTAATAATCAAAATACAGACGTTAACTGAATCATCTCCTTGGTGTCGATTGAGATCAGGTGCAGATAGCTGAAATTAATTATTTTATATCTGCACAATAATGAATTCATTAATGACTTTTAACCTTGTGACCATGAGGAATTAATAATGAAATAAAAGAGATGCTGTTGTCTTAATGATATGCAGTCATGTAGAAAATTAAAACTTGACCAATGAGTAGATCAAATTTAAGAGGCATGATCGAGAAACCTTTTACATGACTATTCCATGACTGAAAATTATGCGTTTTTTTACTAATTTCTGTTCATATTCTTAGTTCTCTTACAAACAAAGAATATCATAATAAATATGTTCAGCCCTTATAACTTCATCTTTGTTTTAGAAAAGGAAAGAACACTTTTCAATAAATTTGCAGAGCAAACAAGTTTTTTTTTAGAAAAATCTGCGTCAAGTTTCAATTGTTCAGTTTTTAGAAAATTAATATATTCACTAAAATGTATCAAATCTTTTAAGTCAAATATTTATTTAAAGAAAGGGTGCTTTGTATATTTTATATGTACATTTGTCTTTCTTTTTGACTGATCCTAAGTTACAATATAACATTTGTTTTAGGTAACTTACCTATATCGCATTGACACATGAAAGAAGTATATAATGCAGAGAGTAGTGGGAAAAACAACGACTAAACGACTCTTTAAACTTTATGATTTGCACTGATTCACTTAAAGAAATTTACACAAAGGGTTTATTCAATTTTAACATCAGCAACACGAAGTAAGCCAATTTTAATAGAATCCTTATGATAGATAATACTAGATTAATTATTAAACTAACAAACAAGAGGTCTCTGAAAAACACTCATTAATAATAATAATAATATGATGATAAAATTGATTTAGATAAGAATCAAACTACTTGTTTGGAAAAAAAAACATTTCAATATAATAGGTTCTGATAACAGATATACAGGAAGAAGGGCGAACAATTTGGATAGCCACTGAAAAATAAGGGACAGAAATTTTGCCTTGGAACAGGCAATCTATGGATCCTTCAACATGTTGCAAAGATTCTTTAACATGCAAAGAGATGAGTCCCAATTCCGACTGGACATGGATGCGAATATATCTAACTGCAAAGCAAAATCGACACCCTCTGCCCGAAAGTAATTTAATATGCACCTTCGAAATGTGTAAAGAAATAAAAATTCTTCATGACTTATTTCATTTAGTAAAACTTGTCATGTCAAATAACACAAAATATTTCTTATTTCTATACTTTTTTCGTTCGGAAAATAACACAACTTGCATACAACATAAACATGATAAAGGCAATAGAAGTTCAAATTAATTTAGAATATTTCACTTCAACTACAAATAAATTTATTTTGAGTGTTAAAAAATATGTTTTGTCTTTTAAAGCTTCATTAGAACATTTAAAACTAAGATTTTACCAAAAACATAAATTTGGGTTATAATTCGTTTATAACTAATATTTCCTAGAGTTTCTTCGTTTAATTCTTTGTTGTTAAAAATGAAAGAAATTTCTCGTCTATAACAATGAACTTTCCAGAACTAAATCTTAAAACAACACTGCTTTATGATGCAATATTGCTAAATTGCTATGGTGATAGTTCAGATTGACTGTTTATCATGCAGATCCCGTGACTATCATTATCTATAATTGCTCTTCAAAGACTCAGGCAAATTAGATTAAAATTTAAATGATAAAGAAATGAAAAAGATAGACATAATATGTCGTTGTGAAATTACGATAAATCTCAACTAAAATGATTGCTGTAAGGAAAGAAATGCTTTAGTTTATAGTCAAAGTCGGTGACAGGGCTCTTAAAAAAAACTTTTTGTATTTATTAAATAATCATTAACAAGATACAAGTATTTGGTTTTGATTTGCTGTTACTACACATTATGTCTAATATATCATTATTGGTGCAGTAGAAATGGTTTTATACTATGTCGAACCTGCTTCAATATTGTGCTTCTGTTTTATCGTTCTTTGTTGAAATATTTTTCGAAACTTATTATGAGATATCAACTTTGATTCCATGTCTAAGTTTATTTAACATTTTAATTGAGAGCGAGAGAGCGAGAGAGTGAGAGAGCAAGGAGTGTGAGAGAGAGAGAGAGAGAGAGAGAGAGAGAGAGAGAGAGAGAGAGAGAGAGAGAGAGAGAGAGAGAGAGAGAGTTGATGCTTTTGACTGTGCTGTTTGACAAATTTAAAGTATTTATTTCAAGAAGTAGTAAAAACATTCCTTACCAAAATCAAACTTCTTGAGGAAGTAAAGCTATTATTTGCAGTTCAACTACAAACCAATTTATTTTGGGTTATAATGTACGTCGATGCAAAATTAACAACAATGTGCAGCACTTTAACACTTAAACTTCATGAAAATATGAAAAAAATATAAGAAAAATGTTAATAAAGAATATTTCATAGACCCTTTTATATTCAAACTTTAGAGGCTTTTAACAGCGTTCTTCTGAATTTAACCATTTGAGTTAATCAAAACAAGAGACAATTAGACTATCTTCTTTCCTTCGGAGTTCGAATAAAAAGCGAATCATGTAGAAAAAAAGTATCGAATATTTATAAAATGTGGATATTTTTCCGGAACTAATTTGATTAGAAACAAGCGTATGCCGCTATAATATTGCAATAAAACACTTATTTTTAATTGAATGAGATACTAAATCATTTGTTTTATTTCATTGCACTTTACATTAATTGCTGATTTAACAGTAACAGTAAAAAGAGATGTGAGTTCATGCTTCTAAATTGTAACGATCATGTTTACAGATAGTTCCGTACCATTTGATAAACATTTGTCTCGATTTCCTGTTCGAGGCTGTATTAAACTTATTGCAATACGATCTGAAAAAGTTAATGTAGAAATAGGTATCAAAGACGCTTTATAGGTCTTTGGTCATGAAGATTTTCTTAATGAAACCCTCATTGCAAGAAAATGTTTTCTAATTTTAATAACATTATAAACAATGTAAACGAAACATTAAACTGAAAATTCAACAAATTTCTAGTGAACATACTGATTTTTACCCGACTTACACAAAAAAGATACTCCCCAAAAATCATAAATCGAAGAATGATATCCATCTTTATTGATTGGCGATTGCATAACGTCTATTTATTGCTTATGAAACAATAATTTGCTGTAGAATTATTATCAATGATGTTTAGATAATTTAAAAGACCTTTTTTTATTATCCCACAATGACCCTCCTCAAGCATATTTTCACGTAGTCAGATTTGGCCTTACGTTTTGAATGTTTATGGTTTTTAATGCTCTTCAATTTGGTAATTGATTTGGCCTTCGAATTGTATTGATTTGATTTCCATTGACTAGTTAAAATTGGGAATTGGAAGTTACTAAAAAATGATGACGATGGAGGAAAGAAAAAGAGGATAACCCGAGTTAGAAAACAGGACAATGAGTAATAAAAAGCAGGACGATGGAAGATAGACAACAGGATGATGGAAGATAGAAAGCAGGACAATTAGTGATAAAAACAGGACGATAGAAGATAGAAAACAGGACGATGGAAGATAGAAATCAGGACAATGAGTGATAAAAGCAGGACGATGAAAGATAGAAAACTGAACGATGGAAGATAGAAAGCAGGACAATGAGTGATAAAAATAGGACGACGGAAGATGGAAAACAGGACGATGGAAGATAGAAAGCAGAACAATGTGTGAAAAAAAAGGACGGTGTAAGATAGAAAACAGGATGATGGAAGATAGACAGCAGGACAATGGGAGATAAAAAACCCCAGGCCGATCGAAGATATAAAACAGGATGATGGAAGACAGAAAAGGACGATGAAAGATAGAAAATAGTAATATGAAAGATAGAAATAGGACGATGAAAGTTTGAAAACATTATTAAGAATCCAATAGTAAATGAACAGTATCTTAAATGGTCATTTCGAAGTTAACATCATATGAAAAATCTAAGCAATAAATCATTTCGTCATGTTCTGTCTTTCAGTCAGTTTTCAGTCTAATCAACTGCTGTAAATCTTGTACTGTTCAGATAACTTGCTTGCAGTCAATCCAGTACTGTTCAGTGGCTTTTAAGACAATTCAGTATGCTGTGAATGTGTACAGGTTAATAAACACTTCACAAATGTATTAATTGACTGCAGGCGAATGCAATTAACAGTACTGAGTTTACCACAATGGATTAGTCTGAGTTTACCACTGAAAGACTGAAAATGACTAAATAAATTATTGTTCAGTCTTTTAAGAGTTGTTCAGTTCAAAATCACCGTTTCAGATCAAACTTTAATTTACTAATGGGACGATAGAAAACAGGTCATGAAATATCGTGTTCCTTTTTTTTGTGTTCAACTAATAGTATCACAAACAGGCTGTGATTCACATCTTTTGTCTTAGAGCATTGAAGAGGCTGAATCAGGTTGTATAGACACGAAAATCAGTGAAGACGAAGATAATCATAACACATTCTTATATGGTGATATGTTAATACCTGTAACATGTTGTTCAAAATAATTTCCATCCAATGATTAACTGGGGTTAATAAAATACAGACATCACCCACTAAAACCCATACTAGACAGGGAAGTTCGTTTGGTTGTGCCGGATGTATAAATCCTTCTGCATGTAATCTTATGTCTCGTGTAAGGGTGTGTCACGGTACAATCATTTAGCGACAGTAAAAATTACTGTCCCAATCCCGGCTAATCCATCGCAGAATTTACCTTTTGGATATATTTGATATACCTGTTGATAAGTCGGCGGAATGCCTATAATAACCAGAATATCCGACCGTCCGTCCGTTCATTTAATCCTTTTGTGAACGTAACTACTCTAAAACTATTTGATAAAAAAAAAAAAAAAAAACTACCATAATTAGTAGAACCGTTTGCCTTCAGATTTAGTTGACCTCATTTGTTGCATCGTCGATTTGATTAGACTATTTTATACAGGAGGAATAGGACTTTTACTATATTTTTTGTAATGTATTGGTCATTGGGGTTTTTCGTAAGATATTTTGTTAAGGGTTATGAATCTCATTTAAATTATTATAAAAAATGAAATGAAACAGAACGGGCATTTTGTTGAATTTTGTTAAATAATTTCAGTCATTTTACATAATGACTAGATAGTTTTAGTCATACAAGGTCAAGGTTAGGCATTTTATATATATTTTTCTGAAAAATTTAGGTATTTGGTATCCTGAAAATGTCTGTAACATATATAAAGCTCTAAATTGTTCAAAGGTATAGATTTGATAAATATAAATACATTTCTATATATGAAAGTAGGTTGTTTGGTTTTGGTGATTATAAATGCATTGAATTTAGCGTCAAAAGTTCTGGTCTTTTGTGTACGTAATGAAGGTTTGTGATATCTTTACAGAAATAAATGTAAAATGTGTAAGCATTTAGTATCAAAAACAAACATTAAAACCATAAATAACTTTAATACTCCAAAACATGCAGACTGACATGTTTAGAACTACTATTGATTTTATCAAACCAGTTCTTTTAAACTGACATCAGCAAGATACTAAATTGTTAAACGGACAACATCATCGAAACTGAAAAAAGGATACCACAGATACAATGAAGTCTGTTCCATATCTTGACTTGCATCTAGAACTAGATCATCAGGGTCGGCTGAGAAAAAACTTTAAGACTTAAAAGAATATTTCGGCTTTGGAATTCTTTTGTATGCAACAAAATGCCAACAGCGACTGGATATAGATTTTATAACTTTCAGTTGATATTATATTCCAGAGGTTGCGTATATATTATGTCCTCCCCCCTAGCGAGTTGTGCTTACAAGGAATGTATTAAACCCAAGCATCTTAAAGTTAAAGCTGATGTCATCCCTTTGACAATTTTACGAAAACCATCATGATTTGGGTTAATAGTTATGGAACATCTGTGTCACAGATGACCTCGGATATATTTCAATTGTCGTATTCATAATTCTGTTGTCCTCATCTCTCCGAGTGTTACATCACCGAATGTGATTTAACATCGAAAGTTTACTTGTCATGAAAAACACGGTGGTGCCCAGCTAGTTTCGTGTTTCACTGTCTAGTTTTATTTGTATTATTCATTCAAAGTATGTTTTGCCATGGTTTTCCGGCTTATCTATGACTGATGGGTACCTTGGTATACCCTTCCGTGTAATTTACTTCTGCCGAATGGGGTGTTGACAGACTTAAATCACATACTTGTCATCTGTCCTTGTTTAGAGTACTAGTATTTACTACTGCCGAATGGGGTGTTGACAGACTTAAATCACATACTTGTCATCTGTCCTTGTTTAGAGTACTAGTATTTACTACTGCCGAATGGGGTGTTGACAGACTTAAATCACATACTTGTCATCGGTCCTTTTTCAGAGTACTAGTATTTACTTCTGTCGAATGGGGTGCTAACAGACTTAAATCACATCCGTGTCATCGGTTCTTGTTTAGAGTACTAGTATTTAAATCGGCTTTGTAAGAAAAGTTCTAAATATGAAGTGGCCCTTCTTGTCTTTGCAGTTTCTTTTATTTCTGAGCGCGACTGTGATATATGTCTTCAAAGTACGCACATACAAATTACCATTAAGAGATACAAAACATCATTAGTCTTTATATACAACATGTAATTGAGTCTGCATGTATTTTACCCCTAGTATGTTAGATTGTGTGATGGTTTCGTGTTTATTCTACTTCATACGCATTACAAAAAAAAAAGAATCTATCTGTTTGCTTAGAGTATAATTGAGTTTTAGTTTAAGAAGCAACATATTTAAAATATGCGCACGATCAACGCTTTTACAACCCTATAAAATTACAAAAAAGAAGCATTCAATTCATATAATTACATGTTTATGCTACTACTATGAAATAACGAGTTTAATCAAGCCTTTCGTTTGTTTTTTAATTTGCATTGTGTTAATGTTGTCATGGATAGCACGTGCAGTCATAGATGTTGCGTTTTATTCTGAAATAAAATTTAACTTCCGGAATGCTTCAGCCAGTAAAATCTGAATCGTATGAAACTCCTACGTAATGTAATTATACTAGAAAGCAAAAATCATTTGTATTCAATGTTGAGATTAAAATGTTCAACGTGATCTTTAAGTATTATGGTAAATATTTTGCAGTGTAACTTTAATATATATTATATCCGGTGAGCATGAAATTACAAAACAAAGTTCAAATTACGGGGAAAATAATTTTTAGCAGCAAAACAGTGTAATAAATATTTTAGACATTGTAAAGTAATTATTATTTTGTAATTTAGTTATATGATTGACAAACGTTGCAATAACATGATAATACATTTTCGTTTAAAATGTCCTTGCAACCTATTTTAAAGTTATGTTCATATTTTTCTTGTTTTGGTACTTTATGTGTATATGATTAAAAAGTTTTTAAGGGTTGATGTCAATAAAGAAAACTCAAGATATCTAGAGTCTCTACATAAAGTTTGAAACACTACACAATTGTCTTTTGATTGCATATCAAGCTCTACATTGCCTCGCGTCTGAAAGGTAAGAATAAATATTAACGAGATTTTCAAATATATGCTATTAACATGAAAGTCCTCAAAGGTCAAATACATTTAAATGTAGATGAACACAACCACTGGCGAGTTCGGCTAGACACATAGCAGTGTGGTGTAGAAATTAACAGTAAGGAGAGAAACAAAAATTTCTGTAGAGTTTTCTTTGTGAAATATACAAATCTAGAAAAAAGGACAACTATTATTATTATTGCTGTTTATATTCGATATATTAAAATCCAGTTCCCTACAGTTCAATCAATTTTTCTTTAATTCATTTTCTATTTATTTTAATTTGTTTGTTGATAGCGATAAAGGATATTATGATTCTAATTGAATAATATAAGATAATAAAAATTCCATTTTTGCAATTTTAATTTAGATGGGAACAATTTTAGAAACTCCTTGTTTGTTTTATCCCTACTAGACGTATAATTTTAATTTCTGCTAAAATGGACCGTGCTGTTTCTTGATTTCGTTAAAATGACAGAGTTTTTAATCTTAGAAACTCTCAATTCATTGACGGTCACTTATTTGCCTAAATTTGAATCTTTAGCTTGAAAGCTTGTATTTCAGAAAAGTTAACATATTCAACTTTATTTTAATCAACTTCTGAAATCTATCTCGATTAACACTTATCTCTTTAGCAATTTTAAAACGCTCATGCAAATTCATCAGATCAATTAATTACATATTACGCAGTGTCCAAAAAAAAAAAAAAAAAAACCCAGACGTATTCCAAAAAGACATGTGTAAGCATTTAGCATTGAAAACGAATATCAACCTAAATAACTTTTGTTTTCCAAAATATCCAGTATGACATGTTTAGAACTACATCTGTAATAGATTTTATCAAACCAGTTCTCTGAAGATGCTAAATTATAAACTAACATCATCAAAACTGAAATAAAAGATACCATAGAAACAATGGAGTTTGTTTCCTATTCAATTAAATACTGATGTAGGATATCATTTAGTCTCGATTAACACTTCTCTCTTTGGCAACTTTAAAGTTCATGCAAATTCACCAGATCAACTAATTACACATTACACAGGTGTCCATACAAAAAAACAGACGTATTTCGAAAAGACACTAGTACTTCCGGTGATATCTTTATAGAAATATATGTAATATATATGTAATAAAAAATAAAAACGGGGAATGTTTCAAAGAGACAACAACTCGAGCAAAGAGCAGAAAACAGCTCAAGGCCACCAATGGGTCTTCAACACAGCGAGAAAAATCCTGTACCCGGAGGCGGGCTCTGGCTGGCCCCTAAACAAAAATGTATACTGGTTCAGGAAAAAATGGACGTCACACTAAACTCCGAAAAATATAAATGAACCAAAATTTAAAAAAAAAACATACAAGACTAACAAAGGCCAGAGTTCCTGACTTGCGACAGGCGCAAAAATGCGGCGGGTTTAAACATGTTTTGTAAGATCTCAACCCTCCCCCTATACCTCTAGCCAATGTAGAATAAACTAACACAGCAATATGCACAATAAAATTCAGTTTAAAAAGTCCGAGTCCGATGTTAGAATAGGTAACAAAAGAAACTAAGCAAAATGACAGTGATCAACATAAATTAATAAAGGACTACTAGCAGTTACTAATATGCCCGCTCCAGACCTCAATCAAACTAATTGAAATATTATGTCTTCATCATATGACAATCAAGCACAATCCCTCCCCTTAGGGGGTTTAGTATCATAGCATCATAAAATATACGAGAAGAACATAACCCGTATCATGCCAACAACTGGATTTTGAATAAATGTTTCTTTTTCCGATATAAAGACCCTATGATTAAATCAATAATAATTCCAAAAAATGCCATCTTTAACAACCTGAATAAGTCTGTTTAAGGGTTTGGTTAGCTTTTGAGGTGAATGACGACATTTGTGTGTTTTGTATAGAATATTACCATAAAAGATGGAAGGTGAAATACCTGAACTTATAAGGTGTCTGCACGTTAATTTATATTTACGAATGATGTCTTTGTACCGGTGTTAAAATTAGTAAATGTTTTGCTATCGAAAACACTGGTGTATTTATTTATAAGAAATACAGAGATTTCTTTTGTTAAAATCAAATACGTTATTACAGGTACGAGCGAACCGAATTGTTACGACTAGAAAAATCGACTTTTAATTGTAGGCAACAAAAGAAACAAATCAATAATAAAATTTAACAAGATTTATTATACACTAGTTTACAAGAAGTATTACACAAATAAAAATGTCAACTTAACTGTCAAAATATGAGTCCAATCTTTTATCTTTTCTTTAACCGGAAATCTTCACGGGAATCCACAGAATATTACGTCCAATAGGTCACAATTTAGTATGATGTTGTTAGTAAATGAAAGTGTCAATCCAGCTGCTGAGAATGTTGATGTCTGTCGATGTCTAAGTCAATGTCTAACTTTAGGTCTCATATATATACCTGAAACGGAAACTTCTAGATAACCGGAGATGTTTAAATTACGCATCTTTTGTTATGATCATTCTGGAAACATTATGTAAGTGAAATAGAAAGTTCTAATCATTCCATGAGTATCTATGATTGTTCGAGTGATTTCTAAACTGCATAGTTGTAACACAATGTAAACAAAATAAAATGTAAACATTCTTAGGCAACACAAAACAAATTAGGCCAACTAAATAAATATGATAGGTACAATATTATAACACCTCCCCCCTTAAAATAAGTTTGAATGTAACAAAAACTTTTCATTAATAATATGTACAAAATTACATAGTATATACATAGTGTTTTAATAAGTTCTAGATAAAGCATCTGCTATTACATTATCTTTACCTTTGATATGTTTTACAATCACATCATATTCCTGTAACAATTAACTCCACCTAGTCAATCTCTGGTTTTGTTTCTCATTTTATGTATGAAGGTGAGAGGATTATGATCAGTATAAACAAGAATAGGATGCACAGTGGGATTTAAATATACATCAAAATGTTTAAGTGCAGACAACAGTGCAAAATACTCTTTTTCAATAGTCGAATAAGTTTTCTGATGTTTATCTAATTTCTTAGAACAATATGATATAGGTTTCTCAACATTATCATCTGTTTCTTGATATAAAACAGCTCCAATTCCTACATCGCTTGCAATTTTAAATTGTTTTTCAAAGTCTGGAGTGATCAGAACTGGACTTTTAATTAAAAGTGATTGCTATTTTTAAAAGCGTTTTGACAATTATCACTCCAGATAAATTTAGAATCTTTCCGTAAAAGATGAGTCAATGGTTGAACAACAGTAGCAAAATTTGAACAGAATTTCCTGTAAAATCCAATCATGCCTAAATATTTCATAAGTTGTTTTTTATTTGTAGGAGGAGGAAATTTAGTAAATGCGTCCACTTTAACCGTAATAGGTTTGACTTGACCTTGGCCAACTGTATGCCCTAAATAATCAACAGTGGCCTGGCAAATTCCACTTTTACCAAGATTAACAGTCAAATTTGATTTTGACAATTTATCAAAAGTATCATATAAATGTGTTTAATGCTCTTCTCAGCTATCACTACATACAATAAGATCATCAATATAAGCATAACAACAGTCTAAATCTTTTATAACATTATTGGTCATTCTTTGAAATGTAGCTGGAGCACTTTTCATGCCAAACGGCATTACAGTATATGGAAATAAGCCATCTGGTGTGACAAAAGCTGATATTTCTCGAGCTCTCTGTGTCAATGGGACTTGCCAGTAACCTTTCAATAAATCAAATTTGCTGACATATTTTGCTTGTCCAATGTTATCAATGCAGTCGTCTATCCTTGGAATCGGATAGGAATCAGATTTTGAAACAGAATTTACTTTCTGAAATCAGTTACGAAACGAAAGGTTTTATCTGGTTTGGGCACAAGGAGACAAGGAGAGCTCCATTCACTGTTACTCGGCTCAATAATATCATTGTCAAGCATATTGCTAATTTCTTGTCTCATAAATTCAAGTTTGAGTGGATTGAGCCGGTAAGGATGATGCTTAATTGGAGAAGCATCATCTACATCGACATTATGATCAACAGCAGTAGTTTTGTTTGGCACATCTGGAAAAAGATTTTTAAAAGAAAATGCCAAAGCTTTTATTTTTTCTCTACGATCAAAAGACAGATGTGCAAGTTTCGAATCTAAATTTGACAAAATTTCTGAATTTTTCAATTTAGTTTTAGAACTAAAAGGTGGTTCAATTATATCTGGTTTGTCATGATTATTCTCCAATTTAACCATGACTAAAGTGGCAACTGGTTTACTTTTACCTTCATTAGTACGCTCAAAATATGGTTTTAACGTATTAATGTGACACACTCTATTTTGTTTACGCCGATCTGGTGTTTTTACAATAAAATTCAAATCATTGATTTTACTCTCTATGGTATAAGGACCACAATATTTAGCTTGTAATGGATGTCCAGGGACTAGCAAAAATATAAGAACTTTATGACCAGGCTCAAAAAATCTGTCCCTGGCATCTTTATCATACAATATTTTCACCTTATTCTGAACAGTTTTTAAATTGTTCTGAGCAATTTGACAAGCAGTATACAATTTTTCTTTAATCTAGATATATAGTCTAGAAGATTCAAGTCAGTGTGTTCAGTAAGCCACTTTTCCTTAACCAATTTTAAAGGTCCCCTTACAGTATGACCAAATACCAACTCAAAGGGACCAAAATTAAGGGATTCTTGAACAGCCTCTCGGACCGCAAAAAGTAAAAAGTGAACACCATCATCCCAGTCCCTGTCAAATTGAAGACACAAAGTTCTAATCATGTTCTTCAATGTTTGATGAAAACGTTCTAAGTCACCTTGAGATTCTTGATGATAAGCACTTGACCTATACTGAGCAATCCCTAACTGGTAGACGACTTGCTATCATAAACCTGACATGAAATTTGAACCCTGGTCGGACTGTATAGACTTCGGAAGTCCTACTAGCGTGAAAAAGTTGATAAGAGCTTTGACAATATTGGTGTCTTGATATTTCCTTAGCGAAATAGCCTCAGGAAAGCGAGTGGACGTACACATGATCGTCAATAAATACGCATTTCCAGTCTTGGTCTTTGGTAAAGATCAAACGCAGTCGATTAGTACTCTGCTGAAAGGTTCTCCAAAGGCTGGAATAGGCAGAAGTGGTGCTGGTGGTATTTTCTGGTTAGGCTTACCAACAACCTGGCATATATGACATGATTTGCAATATTCTGCGACATCATTTCTTAGTCTTGCCTAGTAGAAATGCTGCAAGATCTTAAGGCAAGTCTTCCTTATACCTAAGTGTCCAGCCAAGGGGGTGTCATGGGCAAGACCAATAATGTCTTGCCTATAAACTTTAGGCACCACCACTTGGTATACCACTCTCCATTCCTCCTCTGGAGTAGCATCAGGGGCCCTCCACTTCCTCATTGAAATGCCGCCTTGATGGTAATAGCATTTAGTCACTTTGTCTGCTTCCTCCTTTGGTTGAGCCCTCTGGCGGAGCTGAAGAAACTCAGGGTCTTTACTTTGTTCTTCGGCAAATTTCTTTCGGTCTAATGAATGGCTGTTCACGTCTGGCCATAGCATAATAACATTCTTGTTAATACTAGGTTTTCTAATTATGGCCTTCTCTGAGCTACCGGGACCTTCAATGTCGGCTAGGAAAGTGTCAGAAAGGTCCATGTAATCAAACTGCTCTTTTTCCAAATCCTCATTTTGTTTTTTTTCTAGCTATCGCCCTAGTAACGACACAAGCTGGATACAGTTCAGCATCATCTTCAGGTGATTTAACATCCACAACCGGTTCACTGGTAACAATTGGTTCAGCAAACACTTTGTTCCTAGCTAGATCATTTCCTAGCAATAATGTAACACCCTCAACAGGGAGATTAGGACGAACACCCACAACAACTGGTCCAGTTATCAAATCTGACTTCAGATAAATACGATGGAGGGAAACATCTATACAACCTAACTCCACAACTTGTAACAAAACGGAGGCACCAACATAAGTCTCCTCGGACAAAGGCAAAGCATCTTCTAACAATAAAGACTGAGAAGCTCCAGTCTCCCGTAAAATTTTAATAGGCTGAGGAGTAGTATTATTAACAATAGAAACAAACCCATCAGACAAAGGGTTTATAATCCTCCATGTAATCACAAAAACTGGACTTAAAAGCCTGACTCGCAGGACATTCCAACGTATTGGTAACACGGGGTGTCGTACAACACTGGTCTTGGGCTTATTATCTCTTTCATTTCTCTTCTTCTGGAGTCTAAAACAATCAGCCATCAGGTGAGCATTCTTCTTACAATAAGCACAAGTCAGTGACTTCTTCTCAAAAGTATCAAATTTTGGACTAGACCTATTTTAACTAGACTGACACAGGTTTACTATCAGTACGCTCAGAACTTTGATTTTTGTAATTTCCGCTCGAAGTATTAAAATTTTGACCTTTGAAACTTTTCTTATGTGAAAGGGTATAATTATCGGAAATAACAGCTGCATCTTGTAATGTCTCAACAGTTTTGTCATCCAAATGTGTTTTTAAGTCTAAATGAACACACTGCTTGAACTCTTCTAATAACATCAATTGTCTTAAATTATCAAAATTGTTATTTATTTTCTTTCATGTAAGCCATTAATCAAATAGATCTTCTTTTTCCCTAGCAAATTCATCAAAGGTTTGTGAATCAAACATTTTATAAGACCTAAATTTCTGTCTATACGCTTCTGGCACTTTTCTAACCTTTCCTTCATTTCAAGTTCTGCCTGTCTTTCTTCTTTTTTTCCAATTGTTTTAATTTAACTTCGTTTTACCATTGTTTTTCCAATTGTTTTAATTTAAATCCATCTTCCTCTTCTTATTCAAGTTGGTTCAATTTAAGTTCATGTTCTAATTCAAGCTGTTTTAATTTGAAAGCATCAACATTTTCGACCTTGAGTTCAAGAGCCTCTTCACTAAAGATTTCTGAGTCAACTAAATTGTCTATTACCAAAGTTTTAATAATTTATTTTTTCATAGATCCTCTAAAATTAAGTTTTAGATGTTTAGCAAGCAACACTAATTCCTCTTTCTTTAAGTTATCAAACCCTTCCAGGTCTGGCGTTTTCAAAAATTTACCGGCATCAAATGCCATTTTGTAGAATTTTGTTGGCTAGTTCTAATAAAAAATACTAAAATTTTTTTCAATGAGACATTTACGTTATCCCGGACACGAGCCCCCAATTTCTGTAACGACCAGAAAAATCTACTTTTAATTGTAGCCAACAAAAGACACAAATCAATAATAAAATTTAAAAAGATTTATTGTCAAAATATGAGTCCAATCTTTTATCTTTTCTTTATCCGGAAATCTTCACGGGAATCCACAGAATATTACGTCCAATAGGTCACAATTTAGTATACTGTTGTTAGTAAATGAAAGTGTCAATCCAACTGCTGAGAATGTTGATGTCTATCGATGTCTAAGTCTATGTCTAACTTTAGGGTCTGCATATATATACTTGTAATGGAAACTTCTAGATAATTGTAGATGTTTAAATTACGCATCGTTTGTTATGATCATTCTGGAAACGTTATGTTAGTGAAATAGAAAGTTCTTATCATTCCATGAGTATCTATGATTGTTCGAGTGATTTCTAAACTGCAAAATTGTAACACAATGTGTATCATTTTGTACACAATGTAAAAAAAATATAATGTAAACATTCTTAGGCCACACAAAACAAATTAGGCAAACTAAATAAATATGATAGTTACAATATCACAACAATATATAAACACCATAAGATGGTGACTAGAGAGGCGAAAGATACCAAAGGGACATTCAAACCCATAAGTCGAAAATAAACTGACAACGCCATGGCTAAAAAAGAAACAGACAAACAGACAAACAATAGTTCACAAAACACAACATAGAAAACTAAAGACTGAGCAACACGAACCCCACCAAAAACTGGGGGTGATCTCAGGTGCTCATGTTAGTACAAACCCTGTAATAAGTCTAACTCGGTAGGTCGGGAAAAGGGGACGGGATTGTAGTTACGACATTAGGAACATATCGACTATCATCTGTGATTGAAGACAAGGGAACGTCATGATCTAAAAATGGATAATTAACAATAGGAAATGAACAATCATCTCTTTTATCGTAAATTTTGGTATCAAGCTTCCCATTAAAGATATAGATATCATTTTGCATAGCATCGAAAGTAGAAAAGAAAGTAGATACTTCCGGTATTACAAAAGACTACAAGAGCATCCAATATATATGCGTGAGCCCTCAGGGGTTTACGCAATAAAGATAAGTCAGTATTCATAGATATTGATTGATAGTCCACAAGACAACTATCCACCATAAGAACTACCGGTCACCGTACAGACCACGAAAATGAGCAAACCAAACACTGTATATTTGCTACTACAATGGCTTGGGAAAAAAGAGTTACCGGCCTACTTTAAGTTGAGAACATTCGACGAAAAACAATTAAGACAGGCCGGAACCACTATAACCACTATATAAAAGTCCCATGTATATGGTCAGGTGGAAGGTACTATATCATTAAGCAAAGCAATATACATTGTTTGTGCTAATGTATATAATATAATATATATGATATAATTTAAAAAGTAATTAACATCTTTTCACAAAACATTAATCTAGTGACAGAATCCTGATTTGCAAACAAAAAATTATAATCATCTTCTTTAATATATATAGATTAAGACTCATAGGCCACACCAATTTGATTAATAGTTCTTCGGACCAAAACTCAAAAAAATATAGGGCGAGCGAGCGAAATTTTTTTTGTTTTTATATATTTCTTGAAAATGGGTTTTTTTAGGCGCGTGCTCTACAAGTGAAGCGAGAAGTATAACTTTTTTTTTAAATTGTGTGATTTAGAAGTTGTACAATTTATGTACATGTTATAACTGGGTTATTTCATAAAAAAACGAGGAGCAACAGATGTTCAATTGCGGTTTAGTTAATTTTGGTTATTTTCTTCAAGTAAGCTTTGTATATGTGAATTTTCATTTAAATCCATATATATATTTAGGAAGCATAGCAGATACAGTTTTACAAGAGGAAGTATGTTAGTTAGGTAAATGACACATGTTGAATAAAATTTAGATATGTGTATGTATCCAAAAAAAATGTCCCTGAAAGATATTTGATAGTTTTCATTATATGGTAATGATTGTTTTTTGTTGTAGTTCATTGCTTCTGTTGTTTCGTTGTTTTCCTCTTAAAATAGTTGTTGTGTTCCCCTCGGTTTTAGTTTGTTACCCAGATTTGTTTTTGCTTAATCGAGTTATGACTATGGAACAGTGGTATACTATTATTGCCTTTATTTATTGGCTGCTTGACATCCATTTGGAACTATTTATGCATATTTAGGATTAAAATAATGAGTGAGGTGAATATTTCTTGCTTTGTACTAAAACAACATTTGGAGTAAGATAGTAATATTGCTATACATGTAGATCAAAATGTATTTAAATATTGCCTTAAAATACCTATCACCCCATTCGCATGCATTTTTTTTATTGAGTAAAATACTATTTTCTTTCGCTCCTAAAAGCTGTATTGCATTTAAAACTCTTTAGCTTTAAGTCGTTGAACCAATTACACTACCCTAATTATTATGAGCATGCCAATCACAATACGGCATCACCTTGGTCTCGTTGGAACTCTTTAAATTCTTTAAATTCCCCCCACAAACGAAGAGTTCTGCTTGCATGCCAAAAGACTAACAAGGGGATATGGAGCTTCATCAACATCAAATACTTCTTAGATTTTTTAAAAGTTCATGGTAATTTACAATTCATTTCATCCAAAACTAGGTCTATACCTGATCATACCTGTTCAATTTCTCCAAAACAGGAGTGGGAAAATCCAAAGAACTATTGATTAAATTGGTGTGGCTTTACTAAGCTTATTATTTGTGATACAATACCCAACTCTTGATATGGTTTGTTTTTTGTATTTTATTTCCAGAGACATGTTTTCGCTGTCTTAGATCGTAAGATACTAGAAAAGTCATCTGATTTGTAAATGTACCGACGTGTCATATTTCCTATTTTTGACTGAGTCTGGAATTGCATGTCAGGAGATGTATGCAAAACATGAGACGCTTTCCCTGTCGACACATCCGATGTCATCAGTTGTAGTTCATGCGATTCCTTCAGTTGGTTTCACTTGGTTTGTATATTCAAATGAATTTACAAGATTTGAACACCGGTAACAAATTTTGCCTCTTAATTATGACTTGTTCCAAACACGGGATCGTATCTAATCTTGTTGAATCATAATACTAGAGTAGAATACGGTTATTTAGAGTGTATCAAAAATATTGGCGCGTGTGTTTCTTTTTCCATTGTAAACTCCTGATGTCAATTTGCAGTTGTGTGTTGTTTGGGTTTATTCTCGTATGCGTATCTGTGTTGAGTTTATATACCCTTTTTTATTATGTTTCATATATGAAAATAAAAGGAGACATGGACTGTGCGTCAATGAGAAAATAACCAAACGACACGATATCGGTTACTATTTTTTGCAGGGTACAAGAATCCCATAAAATTAATGCCAACTAAAATAACAATAGGATACGAGTATAAATAGAAAAAGAAGGTTTTATTAATGCTTGTGTAACCGAAGGCAGTTATAGTATTTTACTTCAATCTGTTTTCAAGCTGATGAGCGAACTAGATTTTTTATGTTTGGTATCAGGTTAAAGTTTATGTCAGTATTGAATTCAGTATTTTGGACTTTTGGGTTATGTTGATTGTTTCCAGGAACAAGTTGACGACGCAATGCTCATATTCTATATACTAGACAAACACAGTATACCAATTGAAAAGTCCAAATTCAAACCAGGAAAAACCATGAATTATACAATTACTAAATATGACAAGACCACATACAATAACAACTACTTCCGGTTTTAGGACCAGAGTCTCTTCTGCATACAATCATTGAGACGATAAAGTTCTCATATTTAATCAATACTATAACACATTTTAAAGTATATTTTCAAAAAACAGTAAAACATATCATTCATCATTAAATCTTTTCTTATAGTAAGTCACCTAAGAAATAATAAGGTTTACCCTTAAAAAATATAAAGTTTAACCGTATTTCAATCCTACTGGTAAATCCTATATTCTAGATTAACGAGTTTTTATTTCCAAGTGTGGCGAAGCCAAAAGTGTTAACATTTAGCAAACTGTCAAAAATTATCTCCTTTACATCTGGAGCAGAAGACTGTTTAAAAACAATATAGGTTTACTTTATAAATAATGCAACTACCTAAATAATTTCTTCAAGAAAGAAGATTGTGGCTCTCTTCATGAATATGATAATGACCAAAACATTCGTATATATAGTGCCAGAACACCAAATTTTAGTAACAATAAAGGTATCCAATAGAATTTAAGTTAAGAGACCAAAACCAATTAAATTAACCTTTACTTTATTTGTTTACAAAAGTGAAATGACGTACTCCATAAAGTCGAATCAAGCAAAACCAATGTAAAATTCCGAGAAACGATATTCGGAACCTCTCTAAACACATCCATTTATATACAAGAAGATTCTCACAATATTTGCTTAAAAATAAACCAAATTATGGCTATACAGCTGGTTAAAAAGTATTATAAAGCACCAATCAATGTCCGACTAGATTAATTTCTGTAAATACTAAACTGGAAATTGCCAGGGCACTGTATAAGTGAACTTGAAAATTTTTTTAGATATTTCTTTGAAATTTCGGGCAAAATGGAACGTCGTGAACAATATTTTCATTAAAATAAGCGTCTCCGATACACTTGTAACATTAGATATCGAGAGTCAATTATAATTGTTTATAATTATAATTATAATTATAAACAATTATAATTGACTCTCGATATCTAATGTTACAAGTGTATCATTAGATATCGAGAGTCAATTATAATTGTTTTAGTTGACTTCAACACATGTCTCACCCTTGATATGTTCGACAAAACAATCAGAAATATTTGACCTCAAATGTAGTGAATGAGGCACGATAATAATAAAAAAAAATAAAAAATATATAATTAGATGTAATAAAACACATGGTTTCAAGCGAATTTATCCCTATTTTTGACATTTTTACCTATTATGTCTGTTGGTTTTGTTTTGTGCACACATCGTTGTCAATATAATGGAATTTTATGCGAGTGTCATACCAGTGAGAGGTTTAGCTAGCTATAAAACCATCATTCCATCAAATATGACCACACACGGGAATTTATCAACTAGACAATTAGGTCAAAAGTGAACGTCAAATGCTTAATGGTATACACGTTGCCTTGGTGTGATTTTCAAACATGCCAAATGTAAAGCTGAAGAAGAAGAAGAAGAAGAAGAAGAAGAAGAAGAAGAAGAAGAAGAAGAAGAAGAAGAAGAAGAAGAAGAAGAATAATAATAATAATAAATTTAATAATCATAATAATTTTAATAATCTTAATAATCATAAAAAAAAGAACAACAACAACAACACAAACACTTACAGATCACTCAAGATATCCCACTTTGTCAAGAAAAAAAAACCCAACTTTTTATATCCAAAATGCCTCCCCTGTATAGTAATCACCATATGAAAAGTTCGGAAGGTTTTTTACAAATCTGACTCGTTTTGGTTCCCTTCGAAACAAATCGAAAATTTGTGTACCAAAGTGACGTCAATTAATAAGAAAAACATTTCAACTTATAATGCTGTTTTAAAATTTCATCTGTTTTTGACAATACGTTAAAATCTAAATCCACATTAATCTCCGGGTAGGCTGTGATATCAGCTGACAGCCATTCCAACAGCATTTGTTAAGGAAATACGAAGGAACAATTGTGTTAAATACAATTTTAATGGCTCCATCGGAGAAGAAGACAAGTGAAATTATTGACCTTTTGGAGTTTTTTTGTCATTTGATCAAGACCAAAGTAACACTAAATACCACAATAATAACATTAATTGACATTTTTAAAAACCTTTCTTCAAAGTTTGGGCTTATCCTGTTGAGTGGTTCTCTATAAAAATAATCAAAATGTCAAATGTACACAGACAGACGACTATGAATAACGGATGCTAAGTGATCGTATTATTTCATTCGGCCTCCGGCTTTAGAGCTTAAAGAAAAGAATTTGTTGGGTTCAACTGGCATTACCTACTATTAAAAATTAATTATAATAAAAAATACTAATATTGCAACCGCAGATAATAAAATACTTTGAAGAATAGTTCTGCCTATCATGTATCGTAAAAAAGACTTTCGTGCATAATACATTTCTTCAGTCTCTATTAACAACATTGTTTAACTCCTGTTTTACTATATGTAAATCCAATTTTGTGTTGCAATGTCATGATTTTCTAACTTTAAAACAAAAAGCATCTATTTACATTGTGCTTTAGAAAAAGAGTAGCTAAAGCTCTTCCAAATACTTAAATAGAAAATAAATCATGTAATTGATACTAAGAGTACAAAGTTAACCTGTAAAAGTAATACAAAACATGTTGATAATGCAGAAATGGGGTAAGTAAGGTAATCTTCTCTTTTCAAACAAAGAAATAAAACCGAGCTATGTTGGTGAGTTGAGTACCACAAATGAAATCGCCATTTTCCTGTTAATATTAATGATGGTACTAGCAGGTGCTGATGTTTAAAGATATTTGGAAAAAAAAGAAATTCTCGTTTCTGTCACTCAACTCAAGAAAAAGTA
Source organism: Mytilus coruscus (assembly GCA_017311375.1). Taxonomy (NCBI): domain Eukaryota; kingdom Metazoa; phylum Mollusca; class Bivalvia; order Mytilida; family Mytilidae; genus Mytilus; species Mytilus coruscus. Next base: position 11,222,559 of record CM029607.1, on the reverse strand, counting down.
AGATATTTTGCCTTCAAACTCCCTTTATGATATACAGGTGGTACTCAGATACATATACATTTGATTTTCGAAAGCATTTGCTTAAATTGTCTGTTATGAAGTAGATTCACAAAGGTGTTAAATGTAGTAGTAATAGTTGATATTGTTTTTCAAAACTAAGTTCCTTTATGCAAAGCTAATGAAAAGACTTTTGTGACTATTATTTTCAGATGTTATTAAAGTATGTTACTAACCGTATTTATTGGGAAGTTTAGCTAGCTATAAAACCAGGTTCAAAACACCATTTTGGTTGAAAAATGCCAATTCCAAGTCCGGAACATAACAGTTGCTTTCCTTTCGTTCCATTCGTTGATAAAGTCGAGCGTTTGATTTTGTCAAGTTTCATGGACTTTACCCCTTTTTAATATACATGTACCTTGTAGTTCGGTACTTTTGTTAAAAAATATCGTACATATTTGATATTCATAATTGCTTACATCCAATTTATTTGAACATTGGTAGATAGTTGTCTCATTGGCAATCACACCTCATCTCCTTATTTATATAATACATCAAGTAGCTAATCAAAAAATATAAAGTCAGATTGTCGGATTCACAATGCTAGACTGAAGACATTGTTGTTGCTATCGTTAAATTTGTATGTTGCCCTCTATATGTATTTTGGGTATTTGGGAAGGTGTCTCATTGACGTTTATTCCATATTTTATTTTCATATATAATCATATATTACAATAGAAATAAGAAAACGACACACGATACTGGTTGACCGACATTACCCTGAACAACTGATAAACTGCAACCATTTGTTAAATGATACATTTTGATTTTGAATTTGCTTTTGAATAAATACATTCCAAAGTTTCTACATTATGCAGACTTCATTGTTAAAAAAATAAAGCATATCATTTGAAAAACACCAACATTGGGTTCTAATAAGTTTAGACAACATTGCGTTACTTCAAAATTCAAAACCAAGATTTCGAAATGATTCTCAAATTAATACTCGATTCACCGATGTTTGAAAACAAAATCTGCAAAGTTTACTTCAACAAGAGTAAAAAAATGATCTTAAATGTAAATTAGCTGTTATCTTGTACAACGCTTAAATGGATTAGCAAATGTTGGTTAAACAAAATGTAGGATGGTTAAACGATCAACAAATATGCGGTAACATTTGGTACATTAATTATAATACTAATGGCAGTGTTATTAGCACTTAAATCAGCCGGATTATTCGAGTTTTATCCTTCAATTGCGATGTGCTCAAACGATGAAATATTCCACCTAACAATTGTTTTGTCGTATAATGGACTGTCATACCTATACACATTGTGAAAGATGACACAGAAAAAAAACTCTCTTTTTAAAAATGTATTTTGCAAAATACGTCAAAAATGACTACCTTACCGTTCATGATTTGATTCTAGCAGCAGGGGTTTTTATCTGAAAAAATTGCGTCATTCTAGAGATAAGGAGATATGGCGTGATTGCTATTGAGACAATTACCCACCAGAGTCCATATGAAAGCAACTATAAGTCATCACACGGGCTTTAAATATGAGCAAAAACCAAACCGTATAGCCAGTCATTTACAGGATAATTAATTACTAGCTTACCTTTTATATTACTTTACAGTTTATATGTATGTACAAAACAACACCTGTTCAGTTGCAATATAGAATGCAATATAGAAGAAGGATTGACAGCCTTATGATACTACTTATTTCTGCTGTAAAAACCGTAATCGAAGATATATAGAATAAGATGAAAATATAGGCATGATACCGATTACCATGTGCCTGTGAACTAGTAAATACACAAAAGATTAAAGCTTTTGAGAAATATCTAGACAGAACAGTCTATATTGTTTAAGGTCAACTATCGCGGATGTTAGATACATGTACTTGTTCATTTTGGAAGGAAAAAGTGTTTATATTTTTCACCATTAGCGTCAAAATGTATTATATGCAACTGTATAGATGTTATATATTAACGGTAAACAATATTGTTAAATACTTCTGATTGATTTTAAGGGTAATCGGAGAATTTCATTTGTGTCAGAAATATGGAATGCTGTTTCAACTTTTAGGTTTAATATATTTTTCTTTTCATACAAGCAATTTATCGATATTCAAAGAAAAATTCAAGTTAAAGTCATTCTATAATATGATACCTTGATGTTTTTGTCACATAGTAAATCATGTGACATAACACAGATGACAGCTATATCTTTTTTGTATGGTACAATTTTAGATGACAGCAATTATTTTTTTAGCTTCAGGTTCCAAGAGTTCCAAATGGTGAAGTTGAAATCATCCCTTCGTAAATTTCACGAGTTGGTTGACCGTTATGGAATAACCGTTTCACAGATGATATCGGATATGTTCCTTATGTCGTAACTACAATACCCTTCCCTTTTCACGAATGTGACTTACCGAATTGGACTATTTACCGGATTTGTAGTAACATAAGCAACACGACGGGTGCCACATGTGGAGCAGGATCTGCTTACCCTTCCGGAGCACCTGAGATCACCCCCAGTTTTTGGTGGGGTTCGTGTTGCTTAGTCTTTGGTTTTCTGTGTTGTGTCATCTGTACTGTTGTTTGTCTGTTTGTCTTTTTATTTTTGGCCATGGCGTTGTCGGTTTGTTTTCGATCTTTGAGTTTGACTGTCCCTCTTGTATCTTTCGTCCCTCTTTGATAGCATGATATATATTAGAGAATTTTTTAAGAAGCAGTGGATTTGTAAACGACAATAAACGAGTCTCTAGCTTAATCCATTTCTAGTAAAACGACTGTCCGTTTTATGTTTTAACAATGATATTTCATATTTTGTCTTTTTACTCTTTAATAGTTAGAAATGATTATAGCCACTCGGTTCACATCTATATTTAGGCAGCAAAAGTTAAATATAACTTAAAATTGTAAACACCTGTTACAGGTTGATTCTGCAATTGATTATAGAGTAAATTCATTCATAGCTGTTAAACACTTCGTTTAACCACGATTAATGCAATTATTAGCTATCATACAACCACAATTAACTATTTGAACGTGAAGGATTAATTATACCTTAGTTTTTGATATATTAATATTAATTTTAAAATGTTTTAATCAAGCTGATCATAACCGTGATTGTTTAGTCGTTGCTAATGATATTCATAACGGTGATATTAACAGTACGAAGTTCGAACCTTGTACCCGGAAAGAGATTTTTTTGTATTTGTTATCTCGTGCAAAATATTGTTTTAAACTTAGAGGTATTGTATATTTCATTTTCACATAATGGTGACAATTTTGTTTTTGTTTTTTTTTTACTGTCAAAGAAATAGATTAACGGTCGTGGCTTTTATATTACACTTTATCTAAATTAGAGTGTCGTTAAATGTTGACCTGATGTTTATTTTAACCATGTATAATCAAATAAAGAAAACATAACTGATAGCATAATGCTAGTATTATAACACTAAACCCAAAAGAGAGTAAGCATTTACTATGATAAAAAAGAATATTGAAAGTCTTTGTACGTGAAAGTGACAAGTGTAATGGGAATATTGATGTTTATTTCAGAGTGGCTACAACTATTGTGTAATATCGACAATCGAAATCTGACATCCGATATAAACTTTTTTTTATGTTTTAAAGAAAATGTTGGATTTGAATTAGGGTATGGATAGAGGGTCCTTCATTTCTATTTTCTTTAATTTTGAGGGCAATTTTTCTATTCTTTATACTTTTGGCTCATTATTCTCTATTCTTTATATCTTAACACATCATTATTCTCTATTTTTTTTTGGTCTATTTATCTCTATTTTTCTCTAGTTTTTTTTTTTTTGTCCATTATTTTCTAATCTGTAAACCGCATCCACACCCTCATTTGTATCGTTGTCTTCTTTATGTTACTATTTCTAAATAACTATACTCAAGAACGTTCAAATGATGAACATAATCTTCCTTTAATAAAAAATAAATAATACCCAAAATAAAACAAATCAACTAACAATTAAAAGAGCATGAACAAACCAAGACATAATATATATCTTATAAATTATAGAAATTAATAATCAATGAGAAAGAAATCCGAGCATGTATTGACAATTCAGCACTTTAACGGTATAGTCTAAATAGTGATTTATGTCATCACTCTTGGTCTAGTGGTATCATGCTTAGACTGCGGATAGTAATGATGTACCAAGTCAGGAATATGACAGTTGTTGTCCATTCGTTTGACGTGTTTTATCATTTGATTTTGCCATTTGATTAGGGACTTTCCGTTTTGAATTTTCCTCGGAGTTCAGTATTTTTGTGATTTTACTTTTTACGATGAAAATACGCGGAAGTTCGAATCCTCCATATGACACTCGTTTTTGAGAGATAAAAAATCGTATGTTAAAAGTTATGTAATCAGTTATCTTAAGTTAACACAGTGGTCAGTGGATTCTTTAAAAATAATCTACAGGTAGAACAATAGACTGATGTTAGAGAAATGGGTTTATGTACTGTAATGCTTTTTATTCTTTTAAAAAAATTTCAAATAATTAACTTATTATTGTACCGTAAGACCGGGAAGAATGTATAAATACTCAAGTTAACTTCAATTGAACTTAAATCGAACAATTAATGCTAAAAGTACAAAATAAACCTGTTGAAGTAATAGAAAACATGTTTGGAATGCATAAAGTGTCAGTCTATTTCCATGATAATGGTAAAGAAGTTATTATGCCAAGTGAAATTTTCTGTTATACACAAATGAAACAGAAATTTGCTCAGTAAATACTATTAATGCTGCCAGCGGGTGCTTATCTTATAAAACAAATTGGTCATGTCTCTTTCAGGATAATTAAGTTTTGATGTCTTTTACCATCAACAACAACAAAAATTCGACAAGTATGCAAACAGTAATCCACTATTCATTAGAGTGCTGTCACCAACACATACACTTTCGTTTATTCCACATTAAGTTCAATTAAGTTGTGTAGGTCTTATTAGTGAAAATATTCAGATGTCTGAAAGGCGTTAACCAAACAATAACCGAATGTGGAGGACCGTATTTTAACCTCTTAGATGTCTTCTGGTTTCATAAATAATTTCTAGAAATAGTTTTCATAATTTGGTAAATTATTCCTGTCAGGGGATACTATTTAGATTTTATTGATATTTTTTTCCAAACAAGAAGGATCGTATTCATACTCTCAGTTTATACTAATCTGAAAATTAATTTTACAAGTAAGATTGACAGAAAAATCAAAATATTCGTAAAGTATTGTATTTTTATTCTATACGCTAGGTAAAAACAAAGCATTATGCACCTCAAGTTATTCTGACCCATGTGAATTGTACCACTTGTGTGACCTACGACAATCGTGAAAATATTTAACAGCTTGTAGACCATTTACTTTTTTCAAAATTTATTTTGTTTTGTAATTACGCTTCGTTTCGTTATTTATCAAGCTGACGAAGAAAATTTAATCGACTCTGACCAGTTGATAAACATTGTGGTTATTACATTATTGCATGTCACTTCCTACCGAACCAATTAATCAAGCTTTACATTTGAAATTTTAGCAATTTATTTCTCTCGAGTGAGTGATATCTTTAAACAGTGTATAAGACTTTCCATGAGGATAATTTGTAGCTTGAGATATGATAGTCTATTACAAAATGACCTCTAGATGTCTTCTGGTTTAATTTTTCAAGTCCCTGAGTCGCTGTCTCAGTAACGTATACATGCAAGTTATGTATAGAAGGGAACACTTTACATAAATATTACCTACGTTTACTTTATTCACGAATTTTGCATAGATTGATATCAACGTTTGCATAATAGAAAAAATTACGTGCTTAATTTACACGATTGTTTTGTTTGTTTGAATAACTTCATTTTGAAATTTAAATTAATTAGGAATTTAACATATGTAACATTTACAAGATGAATTTAACTTACCTATTACAATTTTCTTGTTGAAGTCATTGTCTTCTTTAACTTAGGTGATTAATCTATTATGTTACCTCAAAACATATGCTAATTTTTGGTTCAAATGGTTCGTGACATAATTATACACCATCTACATGTACTTCTTTATCTTTTTTTTTTTTGTCCAAACCTCCGCCCGACCACAAATTACTAATAAATTAAAGCGTGTCGGGTGTCACATGATATTGTTGCATTGGTGTTGTATAAATGCTAAATAGTGATACAGGTTCAAGAATATTTATTCATTGTTATCTGTGTATATTCAGTTGAATCTAATTCAATTTTATATTTTATTTCGAATAAACGATATGATTAGTTATGATACAAAAAATCAAATAAGGATAACAAAATCAAAAATAGATTTTCTTGAAACAACACGGCAACTATATCTGGCATTAATAGATTTATGATGTTTCATGATTAAATCAGGAAATCAACGTTGCTGGATGCCTTGTTCCATTTAAATTAAACTTTTTAAGACGGTTTCATCGTCATTAGAACATCGTTATTTTTCTATTATCAGACCATACTTTCTATGACTTAATACCTGCCCTATGATAGTCAATTAAGAAAACTCAGTCTATTGCATCATGCAATAATGTGAATACTCCAATTGGTACCGTTTTATCTTTCATCTGAATCCTGACGATTCCCAATTTTACTTACGATATCAAGGTCAAACTTGAAAGACAGTTTCTTGACATCGGAGTATGTTTTTGTAGAAAAAAAAATCGAAGTAAAAATATAACGAGTTACTTACAAGCTGAAAAAACTCCGATAGATTTTCAACTTAAATTTATCACAAATAAATCGTAAAATTGATTTAAAAGTCATAGCAATTTTTTAATTGATACGTTATTTACAAATGAAATAAGCTTAAGAAAGATATTTTAAGTTTTAAGGTTCATCAAAAGGAATTGAAAAATATTGCCGTGTTTACATCACAAAGTCTAGTATGAGGACAGACAAACTGATGCATCTAGGAAAGTTTTAAGTCATGGCTGGATCTAGATATTTAAAGTTATACTTAGTTTATTTTTCAGAAAATCTAAAACTTACATGGATTTTGATGTGCATTTTTTCCAGTCTGCAGAAGATAGCAAAATAAACTTACAACGAGTTTCATTTGATACGGTCCATTCAGTTACACAGTTTAAATCACCTGTTGTTTACAGATGTCTATTGTCCATCTATTGTCCATTTAAATCAATACTACTCGCATCATTTATTGTATGAGGGGACCTTCTCAAACCTCTTTCGCAACTTAGTCTATTTTAGCACCTTATGCAGGAATGAAAAACATGAATAGCAAAATCCAGTTAAGTTTTAAATTTTTTGAAACTTAAAATGTATTCAAATTTTATATATCTAGGTCCAGCTTTGCTCCAAAACTTTTTTTATGATGAACCTTAATAAAAACTTTTTAAATGAACTATTGAAATTTTTTATTAGTATAGATTAACTTCCGTACAGTTTGGAAATAGCCAAATATTTCATTTACAGCAGAACTTTGATGGTTTAAAAGACACGGATCCGCCATAAACATACAAAAATGTATTGATCTAGTAACAGTTCTAGTCATCCTTGTCCAAGAGATTTCCGGATATTTTCATTTCCTTGCCGGGATCAGGTTGAGTGTTGCTTATACATCCCTGTGGTAATATTGAAATATGTGTATTGGAGTTTTGAATAAATTATAGATGATGTTCTCGCACTAAATAATACAAAATTTGGTGACTATGTTGAACGAATCTATCCCATCGAACAAGAGAAAAAGGATACTACAGATACAGATAAATCTGCCTCATAACTTGACTTACATCTAGAAATTGACAATGAGGGTCGGTTGAAAACAAAACTTTACGACAAAAGAGATGATTTCAGCTTCCCAATTGTGAAATTTCCATTTGTGTGTAGCAACATTCCAGCAGCGCCTGCATACGGAGTATATATCTCCCAATTGATACGATATTCCCGGGCTTGTATTACCTATCATGATTTCCTTGATAGAGGATTGCTGCTTACAAGGAAACCAAGAGTTCCAAATGGTGAAGTTGAAATCATCCCTTCGTAAATTTCACGAGTTGGTTGACCGTTATGGAATAACCGTTTCACAGATGATATCGGATATGTTCCTGATGTCGTAACTACAATACCCTTCCCTTTTCACGAATGTGACCTACCGAATTAGACTATTTACCGGATTTGTAATAACATAAGCAACACGACGGGTGCCACATGTGGAGCAGGATCTGCTTACCCTTCCGGAGCACCTGAGATCACCCCCAGTTTTTGGTGGGGTTCGTGTTGCTTAGTCTTTAGTTTTCTATGTTGTGTCTTCTGTACTATTATTTGTCTGTTTGTCTTTTTATTTTTAGCCATGGCGTTGTCAGTTTATTTTCAATCTATGAGTTTGACTGTCCCTTTGGTATCTTTCGTCCCTCTTTGTTATTTGAAATGACGCTAAAAAATCTTTCAAGCACTTGTTCTGAACAGAACAAAGATTCACATAAAATCTGATAAATTAAAGTCTTATTATAACGTTTTACTAAATTACTCCTTTCAGAAATGGGTTGAATGCGTTTTATACTCTCCCACAAAAAAATCGTTATACCTTTATAATCATTTCTCAAACTAAAAATTCTTCGAATTATTTGCTGGCGCGAACATCATCCTGGCAGAAGGCGGTGGTTCGTTGGAAACGGGTTATTTATCCCAAAGTAAGAATTCGTCAATGTTTTCTTGTTATATTGAGTAGTATCCTATTTGAGGACTAATCATCGGTATTCTTTAATAAAAGACGAGTGTTTAATCTTTAATATAGACACATTGTCTGAAACTTATAACCCTGTTTTGTCGTTCCCAGTTTTAACTTCAGATGGAATAAGACTTTTCGTGAATGAATGTAATCTCCTATTATTACTTAAGATAATAACATAGGGGAATGATAATAACTTATTTAATAGTATAAACATTAATGTTTGCAATATAATATAAATTAATGTTTAGAGTTATGTTTGTATTATATTTGTATTCTCTTCCATGTTTTTGTTAATTTACAGATTTCAGCTATCATTATGTAAAATTATAACTAACAATTTTGCATTCAATCCTAAGAAATCCAATCGGTTGTCCAAAATATTGACAGCTTCTACAAGATTTCCTCAACAACTTCACAATCTGTTATTTCAATCAATCAGGAGATAAATGCATCATTTCAAATATCAATCATTCTCCACTTGTATTTAAGTAACAAAAAAGTAAAAGAAAAACGGAAAGAAAAACCCAGACAACTTAAGAATTCTCGATTGAACAATAAGGATTTTTTCATTAATTCAAGTTGCATCACATATCAAAGATGTTTTTATTTTTTCTTCACTTATGTAGTCATAATTGTAAATGAGTTTTTGTTAATTAAGGTTTATTTCATCAATAATTTACCCTTTAAATGAAATAAAATTAATTGTAGTATCGATGTTTGTATTAAGTGCAATACGTTGTTATACCGCCGCAGTCCCTAATGAGATAACGAAATTGCACTAATGATGCATACTGTTTTAATTTCCTTTTATGTCTTGATTATATAATTGGCTTTTAAAACACTTATTTACACTTTATGGAGTACAAGTTTCCCAATATGCCATATGGAATCTGCACGTTCATTTAATGGCAATAGGCTTGACTAAAAAAATAAGATTAGGGCATTATAATCGTGCATGCTGTAGAATAAAAAAAAAATATGCTTGAATGCAACGGATATTAAGGTTATTATGCAATTGTCAACTTTTCGAATCTGAATCATTAATTCTTTATCTTGCACTTTAACATATGATCATAATGAGATAGGATAGTAATGTTATAATAAAATTGAGAATGGAAACGGGTAAATGTGTCAAAGAGACAACAAACCGACCAAAGAGCAGAAACAGCCAAAGGCCACCAATTGGTCTTCAATACAGCTGGCCCCTAAATAATAAAGTGTACTAGTTCAGCGAAAATAGACCTCACACTAAACTCCGAAACATATAAATTAGCCAAAATTAAAAGAAAAACATACAAAACTAACAAAGGCTAGAGTTTCCCGACTTGGGTCAGGCGCAAAAATGCGGTTGGCTTAAACATGTTTAGTGAGATCTCAACCCTCTCCCTTTACCTCTAGCGAAAGTGGAACAAACCAACACACAGCAATACACATAGTAAAACTCAGTATAAAAGAAGTCCGATGTTAGAATAGGTTACAGAAGAAACTAAGCAAAATGACAATGATTAACATAAATAAACAAAGGACTACTGACAGTCACTGACATGCCGACTCCAGACCTCAGTTACACTGATTATGTCTTCATCATATGAAAATCAAGCACATCCCTCCCGTTAGGGGTTCAGTATCATACGATCATCGAATATACGAAAAAAATATAACCCTGACAATGAATATATTCTGCTGTAGAGCTTACCACGTCTCCGCCTAGTGGTCAATGCACATATATTAATCCATTGTCATGTGTTATGGGATCACAATTTCAGGATCACATGAGATCGTCGTTAGTTTTTTTTTTTTTTTTGGTTGGGTTCGTGTTGCTCAGTCTATGTTTTCTATGGGGTGTATGTCAACTTGTTTGTCGCTTTTTTTTCGTCTTTTTCTGTCATGGCGCTGTGAGTTTCTCTCGATTTTGAGATTTGGTATCTTTCAACTCTTTTTTATTCTGTACAAGTTTGTTTTCCCATGTAGCCTCGTAGAAAAAATAATCATTGGCTAACCAAATTCTAAGCTTTTTGAAGATAACGTAGCAAATTTGTTATTTTTTTTTATTTTGATACATTATCAAATGCGTACTAGTTAAGTAAAATATTAGTTATAGTCGATTCATAAAAGGTGCCTTCTTCATTTAAGTCATCTCGCCGAATACTTTTTTTTTCTTGAAATTTCTACTCCGTATAATCGTTGAATACATCGACACTTTATTTTGAAATTTTCCTTAGATTTACAGCAATATTTTGTCAGATTTGACCAAAGCAATGCAGAGATTGTTTTTATAAAACCAATGTTTTCTTCACCTAGTTATGCTAGCGATAAAACGGTGTTACTCGTACACCTTTAATTGTAGGACATTGGGTTCTTTGATTTAAAAAATTAGACCCACGAATGAAATTTGATATTTTTTAAGTATGTTTCGATTCATTCTCAATATGCCGAGAAAAGTCCATTAAATTCTGAAAGGATTTTGAAACGGTAATGATCAGAAGGAAAATGGGACTTGACGTCAACGTTTTCTTGTCAAGTTGAAAGATTATGGATGCCGTTACCTTTTTTAGCTCGCGTTACCGTCCAATAAGAAAACGGCTTGTTTCAATTCCTGATTATATAGATATAAGAAGATGTGGTATAAGTGCCAATGAGACAACTCTCCATCCAAGTCACAATTTGTAAAAGTAAACCATTATAGGTCAAAGTACGGCCTTCAACACGAAGCATTGGCTCACACCGAACAGCAAGCTATAAAGGGCCCCAAAAATGACTAGGTTGTTCTTTGTGTAGTCGTGTAAATAATAATTTGGCAATCAGTAATATTTGTCATTAGTTTCTTTGATTCGACTTAAGGGCTTCAAAGTATTTCCTACCTTTGTAAGTCTCCAATTGTGATTACTATGTCCATTCTGACTTTTCATGTATTAAATGAATGTTCATTTGATTAAATCAATTAAACTATTGTTGCTACAGTTAACATCGCACATCGATTAAGTGTGATGAGATGATCCAAGCTGTAAATTTTCTTCTTGACAAAAATTATGTACGTTTCTGCAATAAAGTTTATCGACAAGTTGTGGGTATTTCTATTGTCACCAATTGTGCCCCTTTAAAATCGGAATTTTTCTGTACTGTTATGTAACACAGTTTATTACCAAACTCAGTAAAGACCCGTCGTAATTCCATTCAATTGATAAAATCAACAACACTTACCGTTATCTTGATGATATTTTTTCGTTAAATAATCAAGAACTCTCTAAATATACAAACGAAATTTACCAAAAGGAACTTACTTTCAATTAATCAAATATTAACAGCAATAACTGTCCTTTCCTATATTTAGATATTTCAGTTTCACATGAGAAACTCTACACAAAAAATTACGACAAATAGACGATTTTTCTTTCACATTTGCTGATGTTCCTTTTATGGACGATGATGTTTCTTTGGCACTGTCTTAAGGTGTTTATATACCCCAACTCCTTCGCTATGGTCGTGTCTGTTGTGACATTTTAGATTTTAATGAGCATAATCTATGTATTACTGATAAATAATTAAGTCAGGAGATTCGTTACCACAAATTATTTAAGACCTTTACCAAATTCTTCCATATTACAAAGATTTGTTTTGCAAGTTTGGTGTAACCTGTAAAAAACTTATTTCAAACGGAATAGCAAATCCTAGTTTTTACGGTGATGTTATTTATCGAACCAGAAATTAAGATACGACCCGGGTACACTTATCAATCCTTTAATTAAATTTATTCTAAAAGGTTACCAATTCAACACAATAATTAGGTCTTTGAAAAGATAAAATAACAAAAATACCGAACACCAAGGGAAATTCAAAATTGAAAGTCCTTTTAAAAAATGGCAAAACAACTGTCATATTCCTGACCTGGTACAGGCATTTCCTTATGTAGAAAATGGTGGATTAAGCCTGGTTTTATAGCTAGCTAAACCTGTCACTTGTATGACAGTCGCATAGAATTCCATTACATTGACAACAATGTGTGAGCAAAAACAAAAAGACATAATGGTAAAAATGGCAAAAATTGGGGTACAGCAGTCAACATTGTAATATAATCTTAATCACTAGAAAAACAAATAGCTATTTCAACAAAGAAACAAAAATGGCATAAAGACACTCTATAGACAAAGTACATAAGCAAAAATGAAAGACAAGAATATAAAATTTACCATAGCACAATAAGACAATGGCGGGATATATAAGTACCGAGCCACGTGCACGTCAAAAGTATATTACCAAAAATTGAGTAAACAGTGACGGTATAAAATGTACAAGGCTATTGTTTTTATTGGTATAAATATTGATTTGGTTATCAGTAAATTAAAACCATACTAGATATTATCGTTATATGCATATGTACATTCACGGTACTAAAATCTACTCAAAATATTTTGATATTGCACAAGGTCATTTTTTTCTTTGACTGAAGTGACATCTTTTATCTAAATCCATTGGATATTCGATGTGTACTGATTGATATTTTTATCTTAAATAAATGATTTTTTATCAATTGTTATTGGTTTTGAACTAGCTGTCAGTAACTGCGAGTACTCTCATATCTGTATTTTGCGTCTTTGTGTCTGTTTTGTTTTAAGGGATCTATAAATACCCTGCTACGTCCGGTCTGTGTTTTTCCGCTTTGTATCGATCTGATGATTTAAAATCTTTTAACTGATTTTTATAGTCTGTTCTAATGTTGTACTATTACACCACTGTCCCAGGTTAAGGTAAGGGGAGGGTTGACGCCTTCAAATATGTTTAACCCCGCCACATTCTAAATGTGTCCGTCCCAACTCAGGAGCCTGTAATTCAGTGGTTGTCGTTACTACATGTCTGTAGGGCTTTTATAGTATTGAAGAGGATTAGGAAGAAGAAAACATAACACATCAAACTCGTTGCTATAAAACTGGCACAAATGTTGTATCTTAAGTGTCTATTAGCGACATTTTCGCTGTTTATTCTGAAAGCTTCAATCGTTTTTTCTGTGAATTTATTTCACAACGTCTCTAACCTGCGCCAGTAGTGCTCGACCATCGACTGAAGAGTCTCATCTTACGTTTTAGGCAGTTTTGTGTATGAGGAGTAGGAGGAGGAGGTTATGTGATGCTTCTGTCAGAATAGGAGAGAGAAATTTTGTTCGATTGTTTAAATTGAAGGTAAATAATGAGGCGTTGATGTATTTGTTCTAATATCATTATAATGGCAAGGAGTATGTTGGCCATTTATCTTTAAATTACAATCCATAACATAAACAATACAAATGTTTATTTGTTACTAAACCAGATGTACATTTCGACAAGTTATGTCGCTTCAGTGATGTCCGAGGTCGAAATATTTGAAAACCCAAAACCTTATACAAACGTTTTATAGCTGAAAAAAAAAAAAGACCCAATGTACAGCCAAACCAGACATGGAATCAGAGTTATACATAAAGGAGATACATTTCTTAATCTAAAATGATTTTCGAAATTTTATAACATCAAATTTAAATTAAAAGATATCCTTATTTTTATATCAATACCAAATTTCTGGCTACTGGGTTAATGATACCCTTGGGAATTTACAGTCAAAAGCAGAGGTATCTATCCAGTGGTAGTATCAATGGTACCATTTTTACTGCATCAGATAGACATTTCGACAATAAATAAGTTTAAATGTATTATTTAAAAGACAACAAATCGGTTTAAGTCGTATACGTCTTGATGTGTTTCTTTTAATCCGTTCATGAATTAATTACGTAGAAACTCGGTTTTCCGACAGCATGTCTACTGGTTTTTATTGTTCTCTTTCTTCCTTGTCCCTTTTTCAATCTTTCAATTTTGTAAGCGTTATGTCAACTGAATATCAAGCCATCATCTTTTGCCCCAATATCATCTTTAGATATATGTTTATCTGGCATCTTTGATAAAATAACAACAACTTACCATCAAGACTTATGCGGTTCTAAGGTCATTTCGTGTAAATGATGTCATTTCTGCTCTATATCATGTTAGTAACGGGCATTCATCAGTAGAACTTAAGTCAATGGCGATCCCACAGGCACATGCAAACTGAATGCAGGTCACAAGAAATCCATTTGTCGTATTTGATATGGCTTTCAAACTTTTTTCATTACAGCGACACTAATAGGTTTTGTGAAGACAAAATTGCCGAATTCTATACATGGTATCTTGGTTGGGGGTTTTCACATCTTATTTATAGTATGGTTCGTTTTGTTAAGTCATTTTTTATGGTGTGCTTTGTGCTGTTCACAATGAATTGTGCCATTGATATTTTTGAGAAAAATGAGCTACAACAAACGATATTTTTTTGGCAAATATTCAAAATACAGCGATCGGATTTATATTCACGTCCTATATCTTTTTCCGAGAATTATTCAGGCCGTCAAATGTTAGATACTGCCAAAACAGGAAACTCTTGTATTACCTATAAAAAGCGTTCTATGCTTATATAACTGATTTTTTGGTCAAAATGCGCATCTTGTGGATATCAACTGGTTCTCGTCTTATCAAGGTTATCAAGGTCGGCTATTCAGGTAAAAAATTTATCTAAAACTAGGATTAGCTAACTATGCACCAATAAAAATTCCTAGTTTGTAAGATTCTGTAACCGAAACTCTACGAATCTTTTTTTTTTTTTTAATAAGACAACTTTTAACTTAGTTGACATTGCATATAACAATATTCTGGTACTCGTGACTAAAAATGTATACATTTTTTTCCTTTCTGAAAGATTTGTGAAGCTGTTTTGTTGCTTTTTCTATAATATGTTTCTATCATAGCTCCATGGCTACACAGTTTACAATAATTGATGACTTAAAAACTAGACTTTATTTCCAGTAGCTATATTCAACATTTATCCCCTTACATTCAATGTTTTGTTTTCCATATATATATATATATATATATATATATATATATAAATGCTCATCTCTAAAAGTACATTGGCTTCATCAATGATTGAGTTAACTGTGTATTAAAAAATCTTTAAAAAAAGGCTTCAATTGTTGTCCATCGATTTGTATAATGTAATATATAGCGAGAAATTAATATAAAACTATAAACAAAAATGATTGGAAGAATAAAATACGGTTCAATCATACACTTTTAATCAAAAAATTCAATGACAGCCAGTAGTAAATTTTTCCAATAACATCTATTTAAGACCCTTTTTCCAAAATTAAGCAGCACATTGTCAGTGATTATAAGTACAACATTCATCATTCAAAATGATGAAGTAGCTATTTTACATTTAAGAAGGCCATGTCCTTGAAACATTTGCACTCGACAATGACATAGATATTTGTATATATATATATATTATATATATATCTTACGATCCTTTACGATAGATATTTAGCTAATCCACAATCAATTCCATCTTCATGCCTAATATATCATGTACTGTGTTACAACTCTAGATTCTACTGACGAGGAAAGGTAACACTAGGCCACCGAAAGCTGAATTATTAGTTAAGTCTAGGTGGCCGTGTGGTCTAGAGCGCTGGACAAAGTGCAGGCGGTGTTGTCTCGATATCCCATTAGCAGGAGGGTTCGAATCCCGGCGAGGAAAGAACAAAAATTTGCTTCCGCAAATTTGCAGATTTAACATTGTTGTGCTGATATTTAGAGCAATAATATATATATACAACTCGTCTAAACATCAGCCCAACAATGTTAGATCTGTAAATTTGCTTTCGCAAATTTTTTGTTCTTCCCTCGCCGGGATTCGAACTCATGCTACTGAAATATCGTGACACCAAATCGCCTGCACTGTATCCGACACGCTAGACCACACGACCACCTAGGCTTCACAAAAAATAAAGATTTCGGTGGCCGGGTGTTACCTTTCCTCGTCAGTTTTAATCTAGCGTCGTAATACAGTACATGATATATAAAGCATGAAGATGGAATTGTTACAGATCAGCTGAAATATATATATATATATATATATATATATATATATACATGTCTAAATTGAAAACAACGTTCAAACCTATGATTGCGTTGGATAAAACCGCAATTTTTATACGTGTGCATGCAAAACAAATTTCTTGGTAGAGTGGTCTAAATACAGCACAAACAATATTTTCCAAAAGACCAAAAAAGTGAAAAAGTAGTTTTTAAACAAAACGCATTTGACTAGCAGGTCGAACAACAGATGTTCTTAAACCCTGCTGACTGCCATGGCGATTGCCAAATAAACGGATCACTAGATGTAAAAATGGATCTTAATTATTAATTTAATACCAAACAGAAAACAATAAACTTGAGGAAAAGATGGTATACCGCAAACATGAGGTGCAAAAATTTGTACACCATATCCGGATTTCGACAAGTAATGTCTCTTCAGTGATGTTAGGAATCGAAACGGTTTTGGAAGGCCATATAATTTACCTCTCTATATATATATATATATAGAGTCTATAAGAATCTACCAACCAGTAAACCTAATAGGTATTGGATCATCTGACAACATGAAGATCCTTGTGATCGAACAGGATTGTACATGGCAAAATAGGCAAAGACAGAATCGGGAGAAGTTTTGGATAAAAACACTGGGAGTCCTCCATCCAGATGGAATCAATAGAAAGAAATAATTAAATTTACAGTCTAATGTTTATATTATGATATTCAGGATTTTGGATTAAAATCAATCGACCAAAACTTACCTGTATTATTACTGATCTATGTTAACACCTTATACATTATATATCAGTATTGTTAAAACTTTATATATATATATATATATATATATATATTTACTTTCAGGTATCACAGTTTTATTCGTTTCAGCAAAAATCGATTATAGTAGACATGCGAACTTCATTTAAAGAGGCGTCTTAAATACCTTGTCAACAATTTAACGCAGCTGAAGACAGATCATGTTATAACTTCTTACAACTTCAAAGAAAAACATGAAACATGCGTTTCGTATAGTCGGTAGTTTCATCTAAATATGTATTTGCATATTGAATACTTACTAAATATGCTAATTTTCAGACTAGATTTTTTCTGGTGACAGTAACTACGTGGTTTATCGGGCCCTATCTATGTAGATGGTTACGTTATTTGCATAAACTGTTAAAAGTCTATCTATGGAAGAAAGTCATGAGATTTTTTATATAACATTACATTTCCCTTCACAACACATACATTAACCTTGTTTTTGTTATTCATGTTGGTCATTGAGATATTTTTTTTATTAACCATTTTCGATTCAGCTCATTGGTACGGACACAATTGCTTTCTTTAAAACACAGTCTTTAAATAGGGAGATGGTCGCATGAAAGGTGATTATTAGAAAATTAACGTTATTTAACTTCATTATGACATCAAATCGTCATCCTTTGTAAAGGAAAAGAAGCTTGTTTCTTATTAAGAATTTGAAGTATTTTTCTAATTAAAAAATTGAAGTATTTAATAGAAATTTATCAATACAAAGAACATACATGTTTTTTTGTAGTTTAACTCATTTGATGCATTTCTTCTGTTTTAAACAAACCTTGAGTCATTGTGTTATCCATTTCGGATACAGCAACAACGAACTTCTTGGAGAAGACGTTATTATGTGTCTATTCCATTTGTCTTTTGAACAATAAAATATGTTTAGATTTAAGATAATAATGAACAATGATATGATTGGTTTCCAGATTTTTTTCTAATACCAGAGTCGTAACGGTTTATACGTTTACTCAGAGGAAACGGAGATAAGCTTTATCGCTGCTTTTAAGTTAATATTCAAAATGAAAATTCGTGTTTTAGTCAGATTCATTAATTATATAATTAATGATAAAGATAAACAATAGTTAACATTTTCTTTTTTTTTTTTTTCAATAAACTTTTTCATTTTTATGAAATCCTTATCTAAAGTCATATGAAACGAGTTTCAAAAATTTTAATGATCAGAAAATGATTGAACCAATGCATGCATATATACTAAACTAAGTCCTATATGCACGTGTTTTTTTTTAATATTTATTACGAATCTATAACGTATAATCGACACATAATATTTCATTCGGTGATTGTTGATCGCAAGCTCATTAATTTTCGAGTTGTTACCGACGTTTACCGGATCATGACATTGATAAACAATCAACACATGAGCAAGTGGAGCATGTAAAAAATAAGTGAATTGAAAGAGCGATGTTTTTATATACTTTTCTTTGCGTTCCGATGTGTTAAAAAACTTTGTCCATAACTGTTGTTAATATAAAAATAAGGAGATGAGGTATTATTGTCAATGAGACAACTATCCACCAAAGTTCAAATAAAGTGGATGTAAGCAATTAAATGGTTTTGTGTATTTAATTTGTTCTTTAAGAATCAAATATTACTATTTACCTTTAACTGCACGTTTGTTTACATTCTGTCATCACGGTTTTCCCTCGCACCTGCGCTGTGCTTTGGCCTAAGTTCTAACGAAAGGTCTCGTAGTTAAGATCACTGCATACGGAAAAATATCGACGAATTAGTATGCGGGAAGACAATAATTCAATAGCAGAACATTTCTGATTTTTGATAAGAAAATAGATTTTCTTTTATAAAAAAGTCCATGTACACTTGTTTTATAATACAACTTATCCATTCAAGTATGAAAAAACATATTCAACTTGTTTTTTTAAATTTGAAGTTTCATATGACTTTAATTATAATGAAACCTAAGATGTTTAAAAAAATGTAAGTACTAGCTTCATTCCTAAAAAAAAATACAGGATTTTTTATTGTCAAAAAAAAATTATGATGATGATTTTATGTCATAATCACATGGTGGTTTCATTGTGGTATTAGTGCACATATACAATACAGGGTTTATTGAGGTATTAAAGTAATATGTTCTTCCTGAATATTGTTGTAAGATTGACTGCAACATATTGAATTATCACCCTAGAGTCATTCTTCCACCCATCCTTGTTATATGTTTTATTTACTTAATGTCCATCCATATTTATTTTCCAAATCACTAATATGATTCTGCATTTATTAACATACGCATGGAAATAAAATAAAACTTTACAAACTAATTGTTCTTTTTAAGACACTTTAATTCACAAACAAATCAATAACGGTAACCGCAATACCAATTAATATCCGATAGTCTTTACATGATTTGACAGAAGACTATTTTATAGCAACTTTTGTATATAGAAGACTGAACAAATCGTTTAGAAGCAACCAAGGAAACCTTATTGAATATTTCGATTTGCTATATTCTTGTCTGATCGGATATTTTACGAGGTTTATTGACCATTTACTTACATTAAATGTATCTGATGTGCTTCGGTTATAGAGTTTGTTTCAAATTAATCGGAATTCGTATCGATAAAAAGCTAACATTTATGTTTTCTTGAAGATGACACTAGTTATTCACCGTAGAAAAAGGTTTAACCATGGCCATTTTCTTATTGGATCAAAACATTTTATAATAACTAAATTAATACATCTAGAAATGTACGTCTTGCATTTCTATCTATCTAAAGTCAAACTGATTAAAACGTTTGTCAGAACATATATTGTCAGACTGTCCAACATAACAAAACAGATATTGTCAGACTGTCTTACATAACAAAACAGATATTGTCAGACTGTCCTACATGACAGAACAGCTATTGCCAAACTGTCCTACTTACAAAACGGCTATTGTCAGACTGTCCTACATAACAAAACAGCTATTTGTCAAGCTGTCAAACATAACAAAACAGCTATTGCCAGACTGTCCAACATAAAAATAAACAATTATTGTCAGACTTTCCTACATAACAAAACGGCTATTGTCAGGCTGTCTTACATAACAATACAGCTATTGTCAGACTGTCCTAATAACAAGACGGCTATTGTCAGGCTGTCCTACATAACAAAACAGATATTGTCAAACTGTCCAACATAACAAAACAGCTATTGTTAGACTGTCCTACATAACAAAACAGCTATAGTCAGACTGTCCTACATAACAAAACAGCTATTGTCAGACTATCCTAGATAACAACTCAGCTATTGTCACACTGTTCAATATAACAAAACAGCTATTGTCAAACTGAGCTACATAACAAGAAGGCTATTTGTCAAGCTGTCAAACATAAAAAAAACAATTATTGTCAGACTTTCCTACATAACAAATCGGCTATTGTTAGGCTGTCTTACATAACAAAACAGCTATTGTCAGTCTGTCCAACATAACAAAACAGCTATTGTCAGACTGTCCTACATAACAAGACGGCTATTGTCAGGCTGTCCTACATAACAAAACAGATATTGTCAAACTGTCCAACATTACAAAACGGTTATTATCAGACTGTCCTACATAACAAAACGGCTATTGTCAGACTATCCTACATAACAACACAACTATGGTCACACTGTCCAAGATAACAAAACAGCTATTGTCAGACTGTCCTACATAACAAGACGGCTATTGTCAGGCTGTCCTAAATAACGAAACAGATATTGTCAAACTGTCCAACAAAACAAAACAGCTATTGTTAGACTGTCCTACATAACAAAACAGCTATTGCCAGACTGTCCAACATAAAAAAAATATTGCCAGACTGTCCAACATTTAAGATAGCTGTTGTCAGACATTCAAACATAACAAAACGGGTATTGACAGACTGTGTCCAACAACATAACAACACAGCTATTGTCGCATTGTCCAACATAACAAAACATCTATTGTCAGACTGTCCTACATAACAAGACAGCTATCGTCAGACTGTCCAACATAAAAAAACCAGTTATTATCAGACTGTCCTACATAACAAAACAGCTATTGTCAGACTGTCCTACATAACAAAACGGCTATTGTCAGACTATCCTACATAACAACACAGCTATTGTCAGACTGTCCAACATAAAAAAAATAGATATTGTCAGATTGTCGTACATAACAAAACAGCTATTGCCAGACTGTTCAACATAAAAAAACAGTTATTGTCAGACTGTCCTACATAACAAAACAGCTTTTGTCAGACTGTCCAACATAACAACACAGATATTGTCGTACTGTCTAACATAACAAAACAGCTATTGTCAGACTGTCCTACATAACAAGACAGCTATTGTCAGACTTTCCAACATAAAGAAAACAGTTATTATCAGACTGTCCTACATAACAAAACAGCTATAGTCAGACTGTCCTACATAATAAAACGGCTATTGTCAGACTATCCTACAACTAACACAGCTATTGTCAGACTGTCCAACATAAAAAAAACAGCTAATGACAGACTGTTCAACATAAAAAAAACAGTTATTGTCAGACTGTACTACATAACAAAACAGCTTTTGTCAGACTGTCCAACATAACAACACAGCTATTGTCGCACTGTCCAACATAACAAAAGAGCTATTGTCAGACTGTCCAACATAAAAAAACCCAGTTATTATCAGACTGTCCTACATAACAAAACGGCTATTGTCAGACTATCCTACATAACAACACAGCTATTGTCAGACTGTCCAATATAAAAAAAAAACAGATATTGTCAGACTGTCCTACATAACAAAATAGCTATTGCCAGACTGTTCATCATAAAAAAAAACAGGTATTTTTAGACTGTTCTACATAACAAAACAGCTTTTGTCAGACTGTCTAACATAACAAAACGGGTATTGTCAGACTGTCCTACATAACAAAACAGGTATTGTCAGACTGTCCAACATAACAAAACAGTTATTATCAGACTGTCCTACATAACAAAACAGCTATAGTTAGACTGTCCTACATAACAAAACGGCTATTGTCAGACTATCCTACATAACAACACAGCTATTGTCAGACTGTCCAACATAAAAAAAAGTTATTGTCAGACTGTCCTACATAACAAAACAGCTATTGCCAGACTGTTCAGCATAAAAAAAAACAGTTATTGTCAGACTGTCTTACATAACAAAACAGCTTTTGTCAGACTGTCCAACATAACAAAACAGCTGTCGTCAGACTGTCTAACAGAACAATACGGGTATTGTCAGACTGTCCAACATAACAAAACAGTTATTATCAGACTGTCCAACATAAAAGATAGCCATTGCCAGACTGTCCAACATAACAAAACGGCTATATTCAGACTATCCTACAAAACAAAACAGCTATTGTCAGACTGTCCAACATAAAAAAAAACAGTTATTGTCAGACTGTCCTACATAACAAAACAGCTATTGCCAGACTGTTCAACATAAAAAAAAACAGTTATTGTCAGACTATCCAACATAACAAAAAAGCTATTGTTAGACTGTCCTACATAACAAAACAGCTATTGTCAGACTGTCCAACATAAAAAAAAATAGATATTGTCAGATTGTCGTACATAACAAAACAGCTATTGCCAGACTGTTCAACATAAAAAAACAGTTATTGCCAGACTGTTCAACATAAAAAAACAGTTATTGACAGACTGTGTCCAACAACATAACAACACAGCTATTGTCGCATTGTCCAACATAACAAAACATCTATTGTCAGACTGTCCTACATAACAAGACAGCTATCGTCAGACTGTCCAACATAAAAAAAATCCAGTTATTATCAGACTGTCCTACATAACAAAACAGCTATTGTCAGACTGTCCTACATAACAAAACGGCTATTGTCAGACTATCCTACATAACAACACAGCTATTGTCAGACTGTCCAACATAAAAAAAATAGATATTGTCAGATTGTCGTACATAACAAAACAGCTATTGCCAGACTGTTCAACATAAAACGACAGTTATTGTCAGACTGTCCTACATAACAAAACAGCTTTTGTCAGACTGTCCAACATAACAACACAGCTATTGTCGTACTGTCTAACATAACAAAACAGCTATTGTCAGACTGTCCTACATAACAAGACAGCTATTGTCAGACTTTCCACAGCTAATGACAGACTGTTCAACATAAAAAAACAGTTATTGTCAGACTGTACTACATAACAAAACAGCTTTGTCGCACTGTCCAAAATAACAACACAGCTATTGTCGCACTGTCCAACATAACAAAAGAGCTATTGTCAGACTGTCCAACATAAAAAAACCAGTTATTATCAGACTGTCCTACATAACAAAACGGCTATTGTCAGACTATCCTACATAACAACACAGCTATTGTCAGACTGTCCAATATAAAAAAAAAACAGATATTGTCAGACTGTCCTACATAACAAAATAGCTATTGCCAGACTGTTCATCATAAAAAACAGGTATTTTAGACTGTTCTACATAACAAAACAGCTTTTGTCAGACTGTCTAACATAACAAAACGGGTATTGTCAGACTGTCCAACATAACAAAACAGGTATTGTCAGACTGTCCAACATAACAAAACAGTTATTATCAGACTGTCCTACATAACAAAACAGCTATAGTTAGACTGTCCTAATTGTCAGACTATCCTACATAACAACACAGCTATTGTCAGACTGTCCAACATAAAAAAAAGTTATTGTCAGACTGTCCTACATAACAA
Organism: Mytilus coruscus; assembly: GCA_017311375.1. Classification (NCBI taxonomy): domain Eukaryota; kingdom Metazoa; phylum Mollusca; class Bivalvia; order Mytilida; family Mytilidae; genus Mytilus; species Mytilus coruscus. The sequence continues at coordinate 11,198,359 of CM029607.1, read as the reverse complement.
AACAGCTATTGCCAGACTGTTCAGCATAAAAAAAACAGTTATTGTCAGACTGTCTTACATAACAAAACAGCTTTTGTCAGACTGTCCAACATAACAAAACAGCTGTCGTCAGACTGTCTAACAGAACAATACGGGTATTGTCAGACTGTCCAACATAACAAAACAGTTATTATCAGACTGTCCAACATAAAAGATAGCTATTGCCAGACTGTCCAACATAACAAAACGGCTATATTCAGACTATCCTACAAAACAAAACAGCTATTGTCAGACTGTCCAACATAAAAAAAAACAGTTATTGTCAGACTGTCCTACATAACAAAACAGCTATTGCCAGACTGTTCAACATAAAAAAAAAACAATTCTTGTCAGACTGTCCAACATAACAAAAAAGCTATTGTTAGACTGTCCTACATAACAAAACAGCTATCGTCAGACTGTCCAACATAAAAAGTAGCTATTGCCAGACTGTCGGACATAACAAAACACCTGTTGTCTGACTGTCTAACATAACAAAACAGGTATTGTCAGACTGTCCTACATAACAAATCAGCTATAGTCAGACTATCGTACATAACAAAACGGCTATTGTCAGACTATCCTACATAACAAAACAGCTATTGTCAGACTGTCCTACATAAGAAAACGGCTATTGTCAGACTATCCTACATAACAACACAGCTATTGTCAGACTGTCCAATATAAAAAAAACAGATATTGTCAGACTGTCCTACATAATAAAACAGCTATTGCCAGACTGTTCAACATAAAAAAAAACAGGTATTGTTAGACTGTTCTACATAACAAAACAGCTTTTGTCAGACTGTCTAACATAACAAAACGGGTATTGTCAGACTGTCCAACATAACAAAACAGGTATTGTCAGACTGTCCAACATAACAAAACAGTTATTATCAGACTGTCCTACATAACAAAACAGCTATAGTCAGACTGTCCTACATAACAAAACGACTATAGTCAGACTATCCTACATAACAAAACGGCTATTGTCAGACTATCCTACATAACAAAACAGCTATTGTCAGACTGTCGAACATAACAAAACATCTATTGTCAGACTGTCCTACATAACAAAACAGCTATTTCCAGACTGTTCAACATAAAAAAAAAAACAGTTATTGTCAGACTGTCTAACATAACAAAACAGCTATTGTTAGACTGTCCTACATAAAATAAAACAGCTATTGTCAGACTGTCCAACATAACAAAACAGCTATTGTCAGACTGTCCAACATAACAACACAGTTATTGTCAAGACTGTCCAACATAACAAAACAGCTATTGTCAGACTGTCCAACATAACAAAACAGCTATTGTTTAACTGTTCAACATAACAAAACGGGTATTGTCAGACTGTCCAACATAACAAAACAAGTATTGACAGACTGTCCAACATGACACAATGGGTATTTTAACTCAGTAAAAAATTGGGAATACCACACAATCGGAAACATTACAGATCATACGATTATACTGATATCTTGAGATCTAAGACCACGAAAACATGTCGCTAGTGGAATTCAGTAAACTCTTTGACTAACCAGACAAAAAGCGTTATTTGAAGTGTCGATGGCACAATTTTTGAACGAACCCGATGCCGGTTATGACAGAAGCACTTTTCATGCGCAATTTGAATAGAACTGTATCATTACGTCTGTACACTATCAACAATTTTTTTGGAAGACTATAATGATATATGCAAGCAATAATTTATGGCGGGCTAAGATTACACTATCTTAAGATATTGCAGCTTTTGATCATCGGACCGGAAAGGAACCTTATTTGCGACTGACGAGGTGGTCAGTAGAAGAAGAATTGGAGAAGACAAAAAGGTTTTCCCCATTCTATAAGATTGTCGTATGTAGAAGAAATTTAGTTACGTCTCGTTTTGTCACCGAGATATAATTCACATTCTAGCTTCTTCATCCTGAGCGTTAGCAAGATTAACCATTGAAACAGTTGTATAGAAATTATTTGCCATTCACAGAAAACAGATAGGGCTAATTGTCCAAGTGATCGCCGTGACAAGAAGGTATACAATGTAATGAACACTTGTGTTATCTAAACATTCACACGTGATTCTTTATACTTGGGGGACAGACTTTCGAATATTGTGTTGTTGTTGAAAAATTCAATATTGTGATTGACGCAGTTTTTAACTGCTGGCTAGAAGGATTATGAAAAAAGATTTTTTCGTTTGGTAAGGGGTATTTCAAATTTTTGAAGTTAAAATGTCTTAAACATGAACAGGAGAAAAAACAGATAACAAAAATAACAAAACTAGTTGAAAATATTTGCCCGAGTGCAGTTCCGACACAACACAAAAATTGTTGTTGCGATAAAAAATACATTATGGTATGGAAAACTTAAACTGTGACCTTATGTGACCTTGGTGTTACGGTAACAACTTATGGTCATTCAACATACTTGAATGTAAGGTACATTTTGGTACAATGAAAGCCGTCTACAACGGAAGAAATAGAATATTTAGAAAGACCACTTACATGTACATTCTTTTATTTTTTATACAAAAATCAAAGGATTATTATTCGATACCCTTTGAAGCACATTGTAAACCTCTGATTTAATTTTTTTTTTTAATCAAACCTCTGCTACGTTAATTGAAATTTGAATAAAAAAGTTATCTTTTAGAAAATTAAACCTGATTCTCTTTTGATAACAATCAGGTTCTGGAACGCTCTGCATTACAATTATTGCTTACTTGAATAACAAACCAGATTGAACGAACAACAGCATCTTTTCGACACTAATGAATTTCACAGATTTCATTAAATCTGACATTTAAATTGCTTATGAAGGACTAAGTATCCATACGAGCATTGCATACATAGCTTGTTTGTTAATAAAAACGACTGTATCTGTTGATTGATAGTAGTAAGACGCCATTGATATACACGAAAACCTAAATGTAATATGTTTTGAAATATGTAAAAAGTTTTGATTATTCATTGCAGTTCTTTCGTCTTCGATGTTATTCCGTACGCGAGCAGAAAATACCAGAACTTGAAAATATTTGAGATTCATATTTACTTGAATCAAAACAAAAGACACAAGGCAAAAGTGATCCATGTCAATGTGACAACTATCCAATCACCCATAACATCAAAAGACATATGGTGTCTTCAACAAAATCCATTTCATAATAAATTATTAACAATTAGCTATTATGGAAGACACTATATATGCCTTTTGTTGTTTTGGGTCGTTGGATATTTGTCACATTGACATATATCATACATCTCTTTTTAATTATAAGTGTGACACATTGAGTTTTCTTTAGAAGTTTTAAGACATTTGTCTAGATTCTCAGAAATCTTGATAATTTAATTGGCAATTTCATCACATTTCTGTTTCTGTTATCTGTATTCTTCAAATGGCAGAAAACATCATGCAAGGAAGACGGATTTAAATACCAATTGTACTTTGTGAGATGTACACAAGATAATGTTTACTGTTATATCATGTACATTTTACAATATGATAGTTGAAATGATCAAAACAGTTTACACATTTATACAGTGTTTTTATTGGTACTAACATTGATTTTGGGATTTGGAAAATTAAAACATAATTAAATATATTATATTGCTATATATGTATAGTTACTGATGATTCTATACATCCTGACGTTACTGTTTACTTACATTTTGCAATTTCACAAGGTAATATGCTACTCAGACTGTTTATGACGTCTTTAACGTTGAATGTGTACTGGTTGATTCTGTAGTCTGGGAGAACCTGATTGAGTTGTAATTGAATTTGAACCAGCTTTCTGTAACTATGAGAACTCTTATTTTGGTGATTTCTGTTATTGTTTTTTTTTTTTGTTGTTGTTTTTTTATGCTTTGTACCGATGTATTTAGTAACTCTCGCATACATTTACTTCATATACTTTTTTATACAAATTTAAATAATTTAGGCAAATATTTTCGACTTAAACATGAAAAAAATATATGTAACTGGACGTTAAACAACATCAACAAAAATTATACATTATACACCTAAGTAAATAACAAATAAAACATTAATCAAAAGAATGTTGTAGGCAGTAACTAACCAGAAAAGAGACACTTAGCTTAAAGTTTATGTTGATAAAAACTCCCACTAAAGCCGATAAGTATATCAGTATTTCCAATCCTAGTTACTCCTATTTTAACCCCGCGCGGGTGATATCAGTAGCTACGATCATATGAGAGAGTGTTATTAGTAACTCCAATCATATCTGGAAGTGATGTCAGTAACTGGCAAATATCCGGGAGTGGCATCAGTAATTCCAATCATAGCTGGTAAGGCAAGTAACTCCCAACGAAGCATTTCTCTCATCATATTCGAGAGTTATAGGTTACACTTTGTAAATACAGCTGTTTCTCAAACCACGCCTCTTTTGGGGAGATATAGAATATTCATAGATAATTAATTTTGTTTACATACTGGTTCCCAGTTATGATCTCTAGGTTTCATCTCATAGAGACATAACTTGGGAATGTTACCAGTAAATATACATTAATTTACGTTTTTGATTGAGTTAAGCCTTCCAATTGATGTTTTATCGTGTGTTTTCTATGTTGTGATGTTATACTATTGTTTCAGAAAAAGGAGAAGGTTTGGTACCATTAAAACGTTTAATCCCGCTGCAAATGTTTGCACCTGTCCTAAGTCAGGAATCTGATGTACAATAGTTGTCGTTTGTTTATGTAATTTATACGTGTTTCTCGTTTCTCGTTTTTATATATACTAGACCGTTGGTTTTACCGTTTGAATGGTTTTACACTAGTACTTTTGGGGCCCTTTATAGCTTGTTGTTCGGTGTGAGCCAAGGCTCCGTGTTGAAGGCCGTACATTGACCTATAATGGTTTACTTTTATAAATTGTTATTTGGATGGAGAGTTGTCTCATTGGCACTCACACCACATCTTCCTATATCTATATGCATATTGTCTATATAGAAATCTGTGGTAATCCTACAGTCAAGGTAGGGATAGTTAAGAAATTTAGTGTTAGTTTAAACTCTTAGAAGTTCGGGGCATATAAACGTTGAAAATATGCCGCACAGCCCTATATTTTGACCTTTGAAAAAAATTGTAGTGCCTATGAACTTTCCATTCTAGGATATGATTTTTTTCAAAACTTCATAGTAAAAGTGGTACAGTTTTAGCCGTAAAAGGAGTTCCTATGGGAAATTGCATTGTCAATATTTACAGAAATGCAACCTATATCGGTAAAAACCCATTATAGCCGAAAGTGGTACCACTCGCTGATAAAGAACGATAATATCCTGATTTTGAATATTGGTTTGAAATAACGAAAAGGAGGAAAGTGCCATTTTTTCCACATCAGGATACGACTATACGTTAACCAAAACATTATCTATTGTACTACATACAAAGATGTGACTAAAGTAATGAAATTAATGAATTAGCAAAGGAAGGTTAAATTACACTTTTAGATATTTTAAAGATACAAGCCAATTTACAAAGAAAAACTTGTGTATTAACAAAAAAGTCGCATCTCTTTTCATCACGTCTGTCTGCTGTTTCACTTACAGAAGTGCATACGTCACAAAACAGACATTTTAAATCTCTTATTTCCCATTTTGGTGTCTTTTTCATTAAGTATTAGATTTGGAATATGTCTATAAATTTATATTAATATAATGAGATCGATATACATCCAACTGAAAAGACAAATCAAGTCTAACAACGCATTCAAACAATATTTCAGATACCAAACTAACTACATGTTTTCATATAATTCAGTTTATTTAGGTGTAAATAAAAAACAAACAATTAACTTATTATCATTCGATTTAACTTATATAAAAAATGAAAGCAGAAAGAATATCTTACGACATACAGCGATCGATACTAGGGTACAAGATGGCGTGTTTCCTTTGTCAGCATGATTGTTTCTTTTCCAGGATTCTATAGCACTTTGATATATCTATTAAATTTGTATTATTCTTTTATGATTTTTTAGTATGTCATTGCTTATTAGTTTTTTCATTGGTCGCTTTAGTAGAACAGGGTTGGAAACTCACAAAGCTTTCTTTTTTTAGCTCTTTCACATGTTTGAATGTCTGTACAAAGTGAGGGATAGCATTCGTTTTTTGTTGTGCAATACATATATTTTAGTTTCTGTTTAAAAGCTTTAGTAGAACAGGGTTGGAAACTCACAAAGCTTTCTTTTTTAGCTCTTTCACTTGTTTGAGTGTCTGTACAAAGTGAGGGATAGCATTCGTTATTTTGTTGTCCAATACATATATTTTAGTTTCTGTTTAAAAGCTCTGAAAAAACTCTTTTTATAGAAATTAGAAGATGTGGTACGATTGCCAATGAGACAACTCTCCACTAGAGACCAAATGACGTAGCAATTAACAACTATAGGTCATATCGCATAGTAAGCCCCGAAATGAAAAATGTAAACAATTAAACGAATAAACTAACGGCCTGATATTTATGTACAAAACAATAAACGAAAAACAAATATGATATACATAATCAAAGGACAACTACTGAGTTACAGGCTCATGACTTGGGAGAGGCACATACAGGAGGAAGTGAAAATCCCCCCTCCTAACCTGGGACATTTACTTTACTTTACATTTCATTTTCAAGTGTTTGATAAATAGAAGTCGTCTATACGTCAACATATGATCTTTAATACACATTGTTATAACATATCCCTACAGAAATTAACGAATATCTGTCATCAAAAGTAATTTCTTAAATTGAACAAAATTTAGAATGGTCGAGTCTTTTCATCAACAAAAATGGATCAAGAGACTAAATGGTTGTCCCGATGAATGTTTCTTATTGATATGACGAGAAAGAAAGAAAAAACCAAAATGTCCCAAATCTAATAAAGATTATATAGACTATTTGTCTTAAGTGAGAAATTCAATATTTTTCAACGTACAATATACGACGTGGGATGACTGAATGATTTTTTTTAAACTGTCTCATGTATAACAACCAGGCAAAATTTGTTCCGCAGTGAATAGTGCCACGGATTTAAAACCATCCGCTATTTTGTCTGTTGCAATACATGTTTCACTTTCCTTATTGAAGTAGAATATAGAAAGGTGAAAGTATACTCTGTCAAGACAGGTGAGGACTGCGAAAACAAGAAAATATACCCAGTTTTGATGTCGACAAAACATTGTTTCCTATGCAAATTTGATTTAAGATAATATTTTAAAATTGAAATCACAGGAAATAAAGTCTAGTTTTTTTTCAAGTGTGACTGTACGTTGAACTTATTTTAAACAATTATTACGCGGTTGCTCTTATATTGTTACTGTCTGAATTGATATGTTTGAAAGTATTTGTCATTTGCAGGTAAAATTTTGACATTGAAGGGCGCATGCTTGTATATTTTTATCCCTAATTGGATAGCTGTTAGCGACAATAAGGTTAAAATAAACTCATCGAAGAAATAAGGCATATAATTTAGTACGACAGACTCACACTTCGTCTACAAAAGACTCATTAGCGGCGCACAAATCCGATATTTGCTAAAACCGATAACGAAGTTGAAGAGCACTGAAATCAAAAAAAAAAAAAAAAAAAATTAAGAAACATTCGCCAAATCTGGCTCAGTCCATCTATGCATGGGTGTAGAACAATCTTAGTGTATCGAGCAATTCGGCATTTTATTACCAGTAAATTTACAGAAATTTACCATAAAATGACATTTAATTTCAGCACAGGAGTTATCCAACATTTACCAAATCTGCTAGCTAAAATTAACGCAAGCAAACAACCATTGTATGACCATCGAACCTCATAGTGTTAAACCACAACACGTTAAACAACAATCATCGCACTGTAGCTGCAACAACAGAGATTATTTGTCATCATAATCAGATTCATTAACGAAGAAAATAACCAATTGAGTTTAACTAAAAGCAACCGCTGATGAGGTTGCTGGCTTGAAACTTGTGCATGTCCCGGGTTAAACTTGATTTGTTTTTAGTCAACCCCTCCCTTTTTTATTTTCAGCTATGATGGGATTTAATGATATCAATACCACTTTAAAACTTGATCGGTGGTATAACAAAAGGAAGAACAAGGGATGTACTATATACGTCAGATCCGAAATAGCAATCCGGTCCATGATAACAGTATAAAAGATAAGCACTCACACTTCTGTTATAAATATCAGAATACGACTATACGTTAACCAAAACATTATCTATTGTACTACATACAAAGATGTGACTAAAGTAATTAAATTAATGAATAAGCATGCGAAGGTTGAATTACACTTTTAGATTTTTTACAGATACAAGCCAATTTATAAAGAAAAACTTACATTAACAAAAAAGTCGCATCTCTTTTCATCACGTCTGTCTGCTGTTTCACTAACAAGAAGTGCATACGTCACAAAACAGACATTTTAAATCTCTTATTTCCCATTTTGGTGTCTTTTTCATTAAGTATTTGATTTGGAATATGTCTATAAATTTATATTAATATAATGAGATCGATATACATCCAACTGAAAAGACAAATCAAGTCTAACAACACATTCAAACAATATTTCAGATACCAAACTAACTACATGTTTTCATATAATTCAGTTTATTTAGGTGTAAATAAATAAACAAACAATTAACTTATTATCATTCGATTTAGCTTATATAAAAAATGAAAGCAGAAAGAATATCTTAAGACATACAGCGATCGATACTAGGGTACAAGATGTCGTGTTTCCTTTGTCAGCATGATTGTTTTTTTTCCAGGATTATATAGCACTTTGATATATTTATTAAATTTGTATTATTCTTTTATGATTTTTAGTATGCCATTGCTTATTAGTTTTTCCATTGGTCGCTTTAGTAGAACAGGGTTGGAAACTCACAAAGCTTTCTTTTTTAGCTCTTTCACTTGTTTGAGTGTCTGTACAAAGTGAGGGATAGCATTCGTTATTTTGTTGTCCAATACATATATTTTAGTTTCTGTTTAAAAGCTCTGAAAAAACTCTTTTTATAGAAATTAGAAGATGTGGAACGAATGCCAATGGAACAACTCTCCACTAGAGACCAAATGCCGTAGGAATTAACAACTATAGGTCATACCGCATAGTAAGCCCCGAAATGACAAATGTAAACAATTAAACGAAAAAACTAACGGCCTGATATTTATGTACAAAACAATAAACGAAAAACAAATATGATATACATAATCAAAGGACAACTACTGAGTTACTGGCTCATGACTTGAGACAGGCACATACAGGAGGAAGTGAAAATTCCTCCCCCCCCTCCCCTTAACCTGGGACATTTACTTTTTCATTACATTTCATTTTCAAGTGTTTGATAAATAGAAGATGTCTGTACGTCAACATATGATCTTTAATACACGTTGTTATAACATATCCCTACAGAAATTAACGAATATCTGTCATCAAAAGTAATTTCTTAAATTGAACAAAATTGAGAATGGTCGAGTTTTTGCATCAACAAAAATGGATCAAGAATGGTTGTCCCGATTAATTGTTCTTATTGATATGACGAGAAAGAAAAAAAACCCAAAATGTCCCAAATCTAATAAAGATTATATAGACTATTTGTCTTAAGTGAGAAATTTAATATTTTTCAACGTATAATATACGACGTGGGATGACTGAATGAATTTGTTTTTTTTTAAACTGTCTCATGTATAACAACCAGGCAAAATTTGTTCCGCAGTGAATAGTGCCACGGATTTAAAACCATCCGCTATTTTGTCTGTTGCAATACATGTTTCACTTTCTTTATTGAAGTAGAATATAGAAAGGTGAAAATGTACTCTGTCAAGACAGGCGAGGACTGCGAAAACAAGAAAATATAACAGTTTGATGTCGACAAAACATTGTTTCCTATGCAAATTTGATTTAAGATAATATTTTAAATATAAAATCACAGGAAATAAAGTCTAGTTTTTTCAAGTGAGACTGTACGTTGAACTTATTCTAAACAATTATTACGCGGTTGCTCTTATATTGTTACTGTCTGAATTGATATGTGTGAAAGTATTTGTCATTTGCAGGTAAAATTTTGACATTGGCAGGCGCATGCTTGTATATTTATCCCTAATTGGATAGCTGTTAGCGACAATAAGGTGAAAATAAACTCATTGAAGAAATAAGGCATATAATTTAGTACGACAGACTCACACTTCGTCTACACAAGACTCATTAGCGGCGCACAAATCCGATATTTGTTGAAGGCGATAACGAAGTTGAAGAGCACTGAAATCCAAAAAAAAAAAAAAAAAATCAAGAAAGATTCGCCAAATCTGGCTCAGTCCATCTATGCATGGGTGTAGAACAATCTTAGTGTATCGAGCAATTCGGCATTTTATTACCAGTAAATTTACAGAAATTTACCATAAAATGACATTTAATTTCAGCACAGGAGTTATCCAACATTTACCAAATCTGCTAGCTAAAATTAACGCAAGCAAACAACCATTGTATGACCATCGAACCTCATAGTGTTAAACCACAACACTTTAAACAACAATCATCGCACTGTAGCTGCAACAACAGAGATTATTTGTCATCATAATCAGATTCATTAACGAAGAAAATAAACCAACTGAGTTTAACTAAAGGCAACCGCTGATGAGGTTGCTGGCTTGAAACATGTGCATGTCCCGGGTTAAACTTGATTTGTTTTTAATCAACCCCTCCCCTTTTCATTTTCGGCTATGATGGGAGTTACTGATATCAGTACCACTTTAAAACTTGATCGGCGGTATAACAAAAGGAAGAACAAGGGATGTACTGTATACGTCAGAACAGAAATAGCACTCCGGTCCATGATAACAGTATAAAAGATAAGCACGCACACTTCTGTTATAAACTTTCCCAAATCAAAAAAGGTTCACAGTTAACGAATGCAAGTTTAAAGTTTTTAACAATCTAATATAAAATAATTCAAACCTTGAATGTTGTATAAAAGTCGATTTTATACTGCAAAGTCTTCAAAAGTTCCTCAATGCTCCGAATAAATAAATCTGTATATATATAGAACCAAAACAAAAGCACATACTAAGAATTGACACAAAATGATAATAATAGAAAGACGCAAAAGAAACAACAACAAACAAACAAACAACAAAACTATAAGTATAAACTATAAAAATAAGACTGTTAAGCCATAATAAGAGATAATAAGTTGTTATCTGTATTAGATAGTCGCTTATACAAAAACTTTTAAATCAGACTAAAAGTTGTTTTTCAAATTATGTTTTTCCCGTCATTTTACTTCCGTTTTTAGTGCTTATAGAAGGTTGACAATCATTCAGTACATTGCCATTAAGCCATTAAATAATTGTAAATGATTACAGTTATAATGTTGTTGACAATTTTACTTTGAAGTTTAGAATTATATTTCCTTTTAATAAAAGCTGACATTACATAATTGTTTATAGTGATTAATGAACTTTTCTATCAAATAAAACTCTCTTTGTTTTCTTGTCGAACCGCTTATGATAATAATAAAAATTGCCTAATTGAGGCTTCTTACTGCCGTTGTGAATTTGATATGTTCAGATAACTATTATATCATGTCGACTAAGGCATGATCATTCATCTTTTGAGGGTGCAAGGAAGATTTTTTTTTTCTAGGGAAAATCAATATTTTCCAACTTTAATACAAAAACAATTTATTTTAGGAAATCATGTGGGGAAAAGAACTTTCTATCAAACCATACAAGTTAAGAAACGTACATGATATAGGATTCGACAAGAGAAACATACCCATTATGAAAAGAAATTTGTATAACTGTGTCCTCCATCATAACATGCATAAACTCTAGCTAATTCCCCAATTTGTACCATTACAGAAACCGCGAATGACTTGTAGGAAGTCCTAAAACAGTTTACAGTCGAATAATAATGGCTTCAATCAATCCAAATTTCAATGTAAAATCACAAGGGAGAGGCTTGGTTAGAGACGCGTCTTAGTTAGTTTCAAAGTTGTATAGCTATTTTTTTAAATCACGTTATATGCTATTGAATTTACCTTTTTTGATCATATTTTTGAAAAGCTAATGTACAGGCTCCTATCGTCTTGCGTACTTGGTAGATGCAACGATTTCTGTTTAAAACCATATGTGTTTCACGGATGAAAAATGTAAAAACAAAGAATTAAACTTTCGCGTCAAGAGACTTTAATGTGTTCTTTAAACAAACCTTTAAACAGACTTATTCGGAAGGATATAGTTACGATACTGTTGTCAAGTCATTAAGGATTGCACATTTTGGTATTAATATTGATTGACTCATAGGGTCTTTGCATCGGAAATAAACACTATTATTGTAAAACCAGTTGTTGGCATGATACGGGTTATGTTCTTCTCATATATTTTATGATTGTATAATACTAAACCCCTAACGGGAGGGATTGTACTTGATTTTCATATGATGAAGACATAATCTTTCAATCAGTTTAATTAAGGTCTGTCGCTGGCATGTCAGTAACTGCTAGTAGTCCTTTGTTAATTTATGTATCATTGTCTTTTTGCTTAGTTTCTTTTGTTACCTATCCTGACATCGGACTCGGACTTCTTTTAAACTGAGTTTTACTGTGCGTATTGCTATGTGTTTCTTTATTCTACATTGGCTAGAGGTATAGGGGAGGGTTAAGATCTCATAAAACATGTTTAACCATGCCTCATTTTTGCGCCTGTCCCAAGTCAGGAGCCTCTGGCCTTTGTTAGTCTTGTATGTTTTTTTAATTTTAGTTCATTTATATGTTTTGGAGTTTAGTGTGACGTCCATTTTCACTGAACTAGTACACAATTTTATTTAGGGGCCAGCTGAGGACCACCTCCGGGTGCGGGATTTTCTCGCTGCGTTGAAGACCCATTGTGGCCTTCGGCTGTTGTCTGCTCTTTGGTCGGGTTGTTGTCTCTTTGACATATTCCCCATTTCCATTCTCAATTTTATTTCCTGAAAAGCGATGACATCCAAACTTGTAATCGACATTGATATTGTGCAGAATCATACGCTTCCGTATGTTCAGGGGTACTGTAAAGTAGAGGTCGATGCAGTCAATGACACCTCTTGTACAAATGGATTTTACAATTTGAAGATAGGTAAAAGTTCAATGTGCTGGCTCGACCAGTCAGTTTAAACCAGATGATTGGGTTTAATAAGAGATAAAACAATCAGGTGTTGGCTTTTATTCTATCACAAATCCAAAAGTGGTGAATAACTGAAAATACAAAATAAAGTACAATTTTACAATGTGTCAAATAATTATTAAAGTTAATAATTCATCCGGTATGGAGTAACGGCGTAGTCCGGAATGTAGTAATTCAATGCTCCGATACGGCGTGGTCCAGAATGTAGCAATGAAATACTTCCAATATAGAAATAGTTAAAATAATACTTTGGTTACACAGTTAAATACAACACGGGCAGTTTGAAGGCATCACATATGATGTTTCATATGTTACTCACGCTGTGGTTAGCCACAAATTGTGATCAAGAATGAATCCTGCGACAGTCCTATGTCCAGTGATATGACGTGACAAGGTTGATTTGCAAAAGGCTATAGTAACAATAGAATGTAGTACGGTGATGTCCAGATTCAACTCCGGAAAAATATAAACTAATCGTGAATACAATTTCGCAAAATATATAGATAAATTTACGGATCCAAGGCAACACATTCAAGCTAGAGTGAGCTCTTTAATGATTAATAATGCATTTTTTTTTAAATATTATAATGCTTGTTTATTCTGGTTACTTATTCAAAAAATCCATTCCAGTGAAAACTTTCAATTGCTTTTAAACTTGGAATACATTTTTTGTGTACCTCTGGTGTAAGGTTAATTTCTGTCCCATTTTGGTACCTTGGTAGAACGTTTAATGCATCAAAGATTTGAATTAACCATCTCGGTGGTCCACTGTTAACCTACTCGCTTCAAGTGATTTATTTATTTACCTTACAATTATAATTAGCTGCTTCCCCGCAAAGTATGAGCGTAGGTCGATATGTCATCTTTTCTTTGGTTTTTGGTGTTTTCATGTGCGAGAAGTATATCCTATCTTTTCAATTTTATGATCAAATTGAATTAACAGGTTCTCCTCCTGCATATGAATGCAAAATTTGGGATTTCACATTAAGTTTTACATAAGAAGAACAAGCATTCATCCATTCAAAGGACAGACTCATGATTTAATGATCAAAGAAGGTTCTAAGATTTCCAAACAATTCATTTATTGGGGTACAATTGTTTTTGGAGATTCTCCAATTTTATGAATAACACATTTTTCACTTTAAAGAATGCCTTTGTCAAAATTTTTAATGTGTTCCTACTGGTGTATATATCATGTAATCTAAATTATAACACTTTAGGAGAAAACTGCAGTTTGCGAGTGTGTAGATCTAACATTATTTACATTTGAAAGACACTGTCATATAATCTCGAGGACGATGATAAATATCGAACGTATTCAAATCAGCATCATACAATTTTCTTAATGAACTCGAGAAAATAAAAAAATGTTCGCCATGACAACGGCACAGAGAGGATTTGATTTGATAAAGTTATGGAAACCTTACGATATCATTGTTTAAGTGGTCTCAACATTCAAACAACGTTCAGCATTATCAATTAGAAAGCAGGAAACATGAATGAACACTTGAAGATTGATCGAAGTTCTTCACAAACGTAGTCAGAAGTTTCGTGAGGACTGCAAGAAGAACCAATTATCGCACTGTGTAAACTCAGGTCATGAAGGATGGGAACATAAGATTCCGACAGTTCCAACTATGTTTTAAATTAAGTATCAAATCAGATTTCCTTGTAATGCCTTGCTACGAACATGGCAATATGGTGATACATCAAATTGGTTGAAATTAACATTAGTATGGAATAAACTAGACGACTTGTATTGTTAAAGAAAATTACAAGAAAATGCAATTTGTAAAGCCTCAACAATTTAGTTTTTTTTTTTTATTAAAATTTATGAAAATCGTATATATATCTACTAAGTTATAGGTATGGCTTTTGGTTAATTTCTGGAGATCGTGGGATTTTAAAATAACTCTATTAACCTATAGCAACGTTTTATGTATAAAATTATAATATTTAATCATTGTAAATCAATCCAAACATTAAATTTCCCTTGGCGACACCCTATTAACGACGTATTCGTATTTTTCAAATGTTCTATTACTCTGTTTACAGTAGCCATGTTTTAGGACCTTGACGTATTTCATGATCATCTTAGGACAATATCTTATTCCTAGGTGAGCTTAACAAACATGTCTCAAATTAGGGTCAGTCTTAGGATTTAAAGGATTCCAAATTAAGGTATTTTAAAATGGTCTAAGGATGGTCTGATTATGAGGGAAACAATTTCCACTTTTAAAATGTGTAGATCGGCATTAGTAAAGGTACGTCGTGTGGACTTGTCTGACCCCTTTTATAAACAAAATTCTTAATGAACAAATAGGTTGTTGGGATTTGGGCTCATCACGTCCCTTATATAACTGTCTTTTAAGTTTAAATTGTTCTTCTAAAGCATCCCGTAGATGTCGTCTACTCTTTGTTCTATATATAGAAATTCTAGCCAATGGACATGGCTTCTCTTGATTTTTTGATAAAAACGTTTTGTTGACTTGTTGCCTGATCTCGACTAAAGGTTTTAATGTGTCCATACGTGCTAGTAGTATCGTACGTACTCATTCCGATCATCAAGAGACAATGACAGACATTATCAGATTTAAAACCTGACATTTTGCTTGATCTTGCCGATAGGTTTAACGTGTCCATACATGCTAGCAGTATCGTACGTTTTCCTTGCGATCGGATATCATCAGACCCACAGTTATTGCTTCATGTTCACGTAATGTAGGATTGTGCGAAGCAATTCATTTATTTTTAGAAAGCAACTCCGAACACATGCAGCAAACTTTCCTGTGCGTAAAATATTTTGTACGATCACGAATTTTAATAGAACTGATTAATAGGGAGACCAAAGGGATGTTTGAACTCCCAAAGAGAAAGACTTGAAACTAACTGAAGGTATTTTCAATAGTTAATGCTGGATGTTTGAACTCCCAAGGAGAAAGACTTGAAACTAACTGAAGGTATTTTCAATAGTTAATGCTGGATGTTTGAACTCCCAAAGAGAAAGACTTGAAACTAACTGAAGGTATTTTCAATAGTTAATGCTGGATTTTGGCAAAAGTAGTGAACGGATGTTCAAAATTCATAATTCGTTTACAAAACAAATAATGTTACATTTAAAATTGAAGGAAATGCATGAACTCTAAAAGGAACGAGGCCAGGTGTGTCAACGGAGTAGTAGCCTCTTTCTATTCTTGCATTATCTCACACTTAGTTCAAATGCCATATAAGCCAATAGGACACATTCGGTTGACAAAAAGATTAGACGACTATTCTGGTATCTAAAGATACATGTCTTTAGTGAGTTGAGACATATAGATTCTACCATTACGTCGAGTTTGATACGATATTTCTCTATCGAGACAGTTAAATTAAAAATTTTAAAACTAAACTTTAACTGTCGAGAGGGGATAAATTTCTTATCAGACGTGATTTGGTAGTGGAATCTGATTCTCTAATGATTTTTAGACAACTTTAATCTTTCTTTTCGAATGATTTGCAAAAAGATGTAGTCTTTCTATTTGACGTCATCAGGCATGATCGTCTTTTTTCGTGACGTCACAATAGGAAATTCAGAAGAAAGCGAGAAATTTTGACGTGATAATCGAATTTCGACCAATGAAGAACTGACATTTAATGATCTACACATTGGTTGAATAAAGTTAATCAACAGGTCAGGGAATGGATAAATCGGATAAGAATTAGAGAAACAGACATATCATATCAGTCAACCGATTCGTGATTGTTACCATTAAAATAATGAAGTGTAAATTTCAGTCCTTCCTCAATAGAACTCTGTTGGAGCAGTTCTTTGAGAATGGAGCATATTTTTGCTATTAAAACGTTTCAGAAGGTCAAAATCGTAAGAGAATAATTCCAAATTCTGTTCTCTTCTTTCAACCTTCGTTTACATAAGTTAACAACAACGTTATAAATCTCGTTATCCCGAAGGGATTTAGAGTAATTCAAAAATATTTATTTCCTCTAAAGGTATGAACTATTGGCTTTAAAAAGAAACAAATATTTGACCATATAAAAAAAGATCCAGTATCGTTTTGCTATTTAGTTTGATATTAACCTTTTAGTCTTTCTTTATGATCAGCTCAAAGATCTTAATCATATTATAGATTTTCAATAAAAATAAATTTAATGTGCATTGTATTTTGACGTAGTAAAACGATAAAAAAAAACAGTCAGTATAACAGTGAATTTAAAAGACGTGAAAATTGTACTCTTGACATAGACATTTTTATATTTTTCTTGGCAATTATATATGCATGCATTTTAAATACAGTCAAACTTACTATAAAGGTTACAAATGTATCTCTATTTAGTGAAAATCTGTCTGGAACCTCAATTCAAAGTATACCTATCTGATTTACTGAAAAAAAAACCATATTACTTTTTGTTAGATATACATTTTCACTTTAATTGTTTCTGTGATAATGACTGGTTCAGCATCATGACTTTGTTATTGTTTCTGTGATAATGACTGGTTCAGCATCATGACTTTGTTATTGTTTCTGTGATAATGACTGGTTCAGCATCATGACTTTGTTATTGTTTCTGTGATAATGACTGGTTCAGCATCATGACTTTGTTATTGTTTCTGTGATAATGACTGGTTCAGCATCATGACTTTGTTATTGTTTCTGTGATAATGACTGGTTCAGCATCATGACTTTGTTATTGTTTCTGTGATAATGACTGGTTCAGCATCATGACTTTGTTATTGTTTCTGTGATAATGACTGGTTCAGCATCATGACTTTGTTATTGTTTCTGTGATAATGACTGGTTCAGCATCATGACTTTGTTATTGTTTCTGTGATAATGACTGGTTCAGCATCATGACTTTGTTATTGTTTCTGTGATAATGACTGGTTCAGCATCATGACTTTGTTATTGTTTCTGTGATAATGACTGGTTCAGCATCATGACTTTGTTATTGTCTTTGTTTAATCTTGTTTGGTAGATTTTAATAAGCTTTTTTGTCACATCTTTCTGAAAACAATAGTCCAATGTTCAGTATTATACATGTACCAATGACCAACTGAGCTAAAACAAGGAAACTGCAGGCTAACTTGATTGAACTCGTATAAAGACCTTTTTATGATGAAAAGATTTGTTAGATATACTTGCTGGGAATGTGATGAGACGATTTGGGTAGTACGTTTTTGTCCTAGTCGACATCTATGTTCGTTTAGACAGTAAAGTTAATCGACATGGTGTGAGTGTTCTGTGGGTTCCGATTGCTTCTTTTTCCTGGCAGGCTTGTTTATGTATTAAAGTGAATTTAACTGTTAACAAACCTTTGGATTTTTCGAATTACTAAGGATTTTCTACTCCAGGAAAAAATTACCTCAGCTGTATTTGGCAAAACTTTTAGGAATTTTAGGTCCTCAATGCTCTTCAACTTCGAACTTTATTTGGCATTTTTAACTTTTTTTGATTCGAGCGTCACTGATGAGTCTTTTGTAGACGAACCGCACGTCTGGTGTACAAAATTTTAGTTCTGGTATCTATGATGTGGTCAGATCCGGTAGTGCCGTTTAGATTCTGTATGAAAGAATATGTTGTCCTTTTCTTGATTTGGATACTAGTACATCCTTTTCATGCGTGAAACTCTGTGCTGAGATTTGCGGAAAGGGAAACGACTATTCGTTTCTTTTTGTTTTGTTTTTTTTTTTACAGTGATATTCCTTTGGTCCCTTTTTAATGGTGTGTATATTTCCCAACTCTTTCGCTTTGATCGTGTTTGAGTTTTGACATTGTGCCAGGTCACGAGCTGCTCATTGTGTCTTTGTACTGGGTCCGTCGGGAAAGACAATAGTTACTTGGAAGAATGTTTACTTCTTTGTTTTTTACCTTTGTTTATTTTTGTATTAAATCAAGGTACAGTATTGAAAATTATGGCATATTACAGATAAACTAAAGATTTGGATATATTTTAACATAAGTTGCTCACATGTATCGACATTTAATAAGGAACTTCGACCATTTAGAATTGTTGTCCTATAATTAAGCGAAGACGTGGTTTTGCATTGTATGAACTGTATACTTTAAAACAAGGTTTTCCAATTCAAGTAAGGAATTACAAATGGATAAATGATTTATGATAAACACTATTGACTACTGTTTGAATTCATGGTACGTTTTTTTTTTGTAGTTTTCTACAGTAATTTGCTTTCAATAGACACTCATATCTTTAAAAGAATAAAAATATTTCTAAGAATTATTTTTCCTGATTACATATTTGACAAAATATAGAAATTAATAAAAGAAAATATAAAATGTACGTCAATTAAGAACAACCCAGCAGCACAAACATCCACAACTTCTATCGTATTTAATTAATACATAGATAGAAATATTGATGACGTATTGTAAATTAACTTGCTTAACACAGTAAATTACTATTCTTTCATTAGGCAAACTCGTTATTTTAATAAGTTTAAAGGCAGTGCAGAAAAGTGAATATAAAATAAATTTGAATGCATTATAGTCATTTGCAAGGTACATGCCAGTCCGCTGTAGTCAATTGGTTCGGGTAGCCAAAAAAAAAATGTTAATGTAGAATACATTCAAAAGGTGCCTAACACCAAATGAAAAAAATATATAAGGTGTGTCTGAAGCGTATTGTTCCTGATTGATCTTCATCAGGAACGCTCAAAATAAAACAAAATGAAAATCATGGTTAAAAATATTTGAACAAAACGGGCGTTAAAATCAAAACCAAATCACTTTCATAGATTCTGACGTTATTTATCATCTTTATTACGTGTTATAGTGTTCTTTTTATTTGTCTTTGTATAAAGTTTAACCTTTACTGTTTAGTCCATTTTTTTGTAATATTCTTTTGACGTGTCTCGGTATTTATACCTCCCGCCATTGTTTTATTTTGCTATAGTCATTTTTTTTTTTGTCTTTCATTTTTGCTAATTTGCTTTGTTTATAGAGTGTCAATATGCCATTTTGTTTAATATAGTTGTTTGTTTTTATAGTGATTAAGATTAAAACACAATACCCATGTTTTTTAGATTTTAACCTATTATGTCTGTTTTTTTGGCTCACACGTTGTTGTCAATATAACAGAATCCTATGACATGAGAGGTTTAGCTAGCTATTAAACCAGGTTTAATCCACCATTTTCTACATAAGAAAATGAGTGTACCAAGTCAGGAATATGACAGTTGTTTTCCGTTCGTTTGATGTGTTTGCGCTTTTGATTTTGACGTTTGATAAAGGACTTTCCGTTTTGAATATTCCTTGGAGTCCGATATTTTTGTTATCTTACCTTTTCAAGACACTTTTAGGAAATGTTTGTTAATAGGGGGTTTTAATTGGTACAATTATTCAAATAAATTGTGTCGTTTGAATATCATCGGGTTTCTTTTATGCTGTTTCGAGGGTTCGTTATGAGGTTTAGCCCGAAACTGCATTTTACAATAAAATATTATCAAGTGAAACACTATGCATGACTTGTTGTGTTCTAATACTATAAAGGGCTAGAAAAAACAACAAAAGTTAAGTCAAATTTATCGAAATACTTGAAAAACTGTGATAGCGATAATTTGTGTAAATTATGCATCTTCATTTGGAACTATTTAAAAAGTTTATTTTTCATCAATCTGATATTTTTTAACTTTCACTGACAAACTGTTCGGTCATAAATTGTCATTATATTGTTAAACTAATTGTTATTTTATCGAAATCATTTCATTTGCAGTATTTGTCCGTCAAAGTCATTTTATTAACATGTAACGATTTTTCTTTATAAAGCTTTTTGTGTTATAAGTAGGGATGTCAACTCTGTGAAGATTTATTAACCGAGTACTCGTTGGATTTACCGAGCGATACTCGAGTACTCGCTCGGAAAAACATCTACAAAATGGAAACACTAAATTATACATTTATTATGTATTGTGGGTCGTTATCTTATGGATGTAAAACCCTCAACTTTATTACCTAGGACTAGATAAGAGGGTACGGATGGGGGGTTTTTCATTTCTGTATTCTTTAATTTTTTCGCTCATTATTCTTTATCTTTAAAAATAATGGCTATTCTGTAATGACTTGATAACTGTAATCAGTTTATTTTTACCCAATTCTTTAATTTTTGCAGTTATTCTTTATATTTTAGTACCTCATTATTCTCTATTCTTAATTTTTTGGCCCATTTTTCTCTATTCTTTATTTGTTTTGCCCATTAATCTCTATTCTGTAAACTCCATCCACACCCTCAGATAATAGTCCCAGGAATTTTATACTATAATTAATAGCTCATTTTCTACATGTACGTTAATGTAAACTGGCGATAACCTAATCAATTAATTAATAAACATCTGTAGAAAAATAATTACTCAAACAACAGTATTTGGGAATCGTAAAGTAACACATTTAGTGATCAACAAAAACATACTGATGCCTTTAACCATTCTCTGAGGGTCGACACAGGGTGCAACGAATTTGTTTTTATTTAGAAAATTATCTTGTCAACTTTTTCTTGGACGAGTCGATTTCTCAACTTTGTTACGTAACTAACAGTCCTGCTGATGAAAACATTTGCTCGGTACTGAGGTGGTGGAATGACTAAGACACGATTAGCTAAAAGTGTAAGCCTTGGAAAGGTGCTCTTGTTCATAGCCTACCTCTGTTCGAGGGAATTTTAAATAACAATTAAATGCAAACATTCGAAACGTAATTTAGTTTTAATTAATTTTGATTAATACTTAATTTCCCGTGAGAATATAAAGAATTTTTCTTTAAGAAGGCAACAACATTCTAACAGGAAACCGATTAGTCGAGTATCGTTTTGGTATTCGATACTCTGTACTACCGAGCGATACTCGAGTACTCGTTGACATCCCTAGTTATAAGTAACAATTAAGTGTCAGTATATTTCACAAAGTCGGAAATTTGTTTCTAGATAATTCTTTTTGTAAATAATAGATAAAGTCACAGCTTAACATAGTTCTTAAGTTTTCTTATCTAAAGAATAATTAATCCTTTAGTCATTTCAATTAGCGCTATTCAGCCCAAACCTCAAGCGACAGGTTTTTGTTTGTTAATCTTTTGATTGCTAATTGTATTATTTCATTGTCATTCGGAATTCTCGTTTCTATTATTGTAGCCATGTAAATTCTTGATTTAAATATGTTTTCTGAAGTTCTTACTTCAGCGAGAGTCAGGCATTCGTACTGACAACATCCGCTCAAAATTGTAAAATTACATGTATTCCATCCTGAATTATTTAAAAATTATTAACTACTATAGAGGACTTGTGTCTCATTCTACCAGTGGAGTTAAAGCGAGTATTCTCAGGCAAGTGACTAGGTCCTAGTCGTTGTCTAACGTTGGCATCGTCAACTTCTGCAACCTGTCGTGGGTTGCAGCTCGTTATCATCGTCATTCAAGTAGCCAGTCTCCCGGTTACATTTATGGTGGAGGAAACCCAGAGGCGTGTCGACTTTTTAGTTCGACACAAGGTACCAGTATCTCAAGCAGCAAGTGACATTTCGACTAGTTCCCATCATCTACGTAAATTCAGCGATGGGATATAGTACTCGACCTCAGTGGAGAACGTGGACATATTATTCCCGTCAGAATCCAATGTGTGTCAGATGTGGATTACAAAATCGTCGCTTTGGAATATGTTCTGCGATAGATAAGAAATGCTTCAAATGCAACATATTCGGATATTATTCAAGGCAGTGTTGGAGTATATCAAGTCAATATTCAAACTGTTGACAGCTCGCCAAGAAAACAAATCGTAAAAAGCAACGTGATAATAAAAGACTGAAGGAATATTTTGAAAGAAAAAAGGCAATGCGCGAGTTGCCATTCTCTGGCATAAGATCTACATCATTTCAAAATTGCTTGGACGTTTCTGTCATTCTTCGTTCCGATCTGAAGTCTGTAAAAAGTCAACTGCAAGAATTTCAAGTTGTACACAGAAAGGACATCACAAAATTACATGATCAACTAACAGAGTTCGATCGTGAAAACACAAGCTTAAAGAAGCAAATAGAAGACTCACCAATTCAAGATTCAAAAACTAACCAACAATATTCAGACAAAGTTTCTCAACTTGAATCCAAACTCAGTGATAGTGAAAATTTTGTTAACATAATAACAGGTCTTAACAAGCAAACTCAGTCGTGGATTACAGAATAGGAAGAAAAGCACAAAACCGAGAAGGACAGACTCATTTGGCGTAATGATGAACTTTATAAAACCATTCAGATATTATCAGATGACAATAATAGATTAAAGTTAATTCAACAACAGACAAATAATCAATCAGCAAATAGCAACAAACATTTTCGAGAAAACAGACATTACTATAGGAGCTAGTTTTATTCAACCCCAAAGCGGGGACGCTTTGGATTTCAAAGGGGAGGGAATCTGTGATAGCGATAAATTGTGTAAATTATGCATCTTCATTTGGAACAATTTAGACAGTTTATTTTTCATCAATCTGATATTTTTTTAACTTTCACTGACAAACTATTGGGTCATAAATTGTCATTATATTGTTAAACTAGCTGTTATCAAAATCATTTTATTTGCAATATTTGTCCGACAAAGTCATTTTATTAACATGTAACAATTTTCTTTATAAAGCTTTTTGTGTTATAAGTAACAATTAAGTGTCAGTATATTTCACAAAGTCGGAAATTTGTTTCTAGATAATTCTTTTTGTAAATAATAGATAAAGTCACAGCTTTACATAGTTCTTAAGTTTTCTTATCTAAAGAATAATTAATCCTTTAGTCATTTCAATTAGCGCTATTCAGCCCAAAACTCAAGCGACAGATTTTTGTAATATATATTCCTTTGCTAATCTTTTAAGTGCTAATTGTATTATTTCATTGTCATTCGGTAATCTCGTTTCTATTATTGTAACCATGTAAATTCTTGATTTAAATATGTTTTCTGAAGTTCTAACTTCAGTGAGAGTCAGACATTCGAACTGACAACATCCGCTCAAATTGTATAATTACATGCATTCCATCCTGAAATCACTAAATTGTTAACTACTGCATAGGACTTGTGTCTAATTCTACCAGTGGAGTTAAAGCGAGTATTCTCAGGCAAGTGACTAGGTCCTAGTCATTGTCTAACGTTGGCATCGCCAACGTCTGCAACCGGTCGTGGGTTGCAGTTCGTTATCATCATCAATCAGAAGCCAGTCTCCCGGTCACAAAACTCTGATGAGTTGAATTACGCCAGAAAATGACAGAGAGGTGCATGTACATTACTTTTTATTCACACTTTGAATTGAACTGAGAAAATATGCACTCTGTTGTTTATGAAGAAACTAACGACCTTGTTAATGAAATAAACACTTTAGAAATTTCGTGATTCCGAAGCGCTTTTTTAGTTTACTTCATCAGTAACGCTCAAACCTAGTTATTTGAAAAGATAGGGTGCGTAATTACGCTGCAACTAAAATGAAACGAAGCAGAATAGCCAAATTCATCTAAGGTCAAAACTGCCGGAGCAAGTTGCAACATTACTATCTTAATAATATCTTACTTTATGAACGGTAGACTGTTACCAATTCAAAACTGTAATTAAATCTTTAAAAATTGTTTTTTATTGGTATAAATATTGATTTTGTTATCAGTAATTTAAAACACAACTAATATTAATATTACTGTTGTATACATATACATATGCACATCCACGGTTCTACAATCTGTCGATATCTGCACTACAAAAGTCAAAAAGTCTGAAAAGACCAGTTTTTGTCTGAATTTGCATGAATTTTTACTCGACATTCTTAATTGGTCTAAATAATTTTTAAAAATTCTTGACATAGTATGAATTTGTCTAAGAAGGTTCTTGATTTTTCTTGACAAGTGTCTTGACAGTATGAACATTGTCTTAAAATTTCTCGACACTTCCTGTATCATCTGATAAGAGTCTGGATTAGTCTTGACCAATTCTTGACTGTCTTAAATTTGTCTCGATCTGTCTTGACGTATTGTTGACATTCTAAATAATGTCTGAATATGTCTCGACATATTCTTGGCATTCTAAATAATGTCTGAATATGTCTCGACACATTTTTGACAGTCTTATTTTTGTCTTGACACTATCTCAACAGTATAAATTTGGCCTGAAATGTGAACAGACTTATTCTGCACTGTTTATGACATTCTATTGCTGTTATTTACTCCTTTTATTATGGCTAAACTAAACTTTGAAGAATCAAGGATCAATTTGGTATATTAAGATACCCTTTTGGTGCAACTTAGTTGGAATACCCTGAATAATTCACCATGTAGTTTAATTTTGATTTATTTTAATAAAACATTTAATTAATTGTTTTCACTTGGAATATAAGTCAAAGTTACTAACAAACAGCATTTAGATTTTTGCTGTTCGCAAAACTGCCAGTCAAATTTGCTTTACTAAAATAAGTGTCTTATAGGCAGTTTTAAAATGTGACCATGTGTCTCTTTTGGACCCCACAATTCATCTGTTGGGTTTATGTGGATAAAAAAGAGGAGGGGGGGGCTTTCGTTTAGGTCAAAGAATTTGTTCCCATCTTGATTCAAAACCTTATTCATTTTTAGAACAACCCAAAACATTTTTATTCAAACTTTAGTGTTGAATTTTATAATTTTTATCAAAAATAAATATTTGTGATAACTTCTTCCTGAAAAGAAAACGAATGTTTAGAACTATATTGTGCATGTCTGTTTGAGATCCATTTCATAAGACCAATGATTTCTATAGAAATCATTGATGGAACCCATTATAAATACATTTTTTTATTATTCCTGGAGTAGATAATAATTTTCTTTTAATATTTGGGAATTATTCAATTTGTTTTATGTTAAAATAATTAACTTCATAATTTTGATGAAAAAATCCATTTTAATTCAATTTTTTCATCAAAATGATGATTTTCATTTTCATCTATCAACAAACTTTTCAAATTGTAGTGGCATGTTCGGTCAACTGATAAGTTGTATGGCGGATTACAGGTAAAGCAGTAATTTCTATTTGACAGTTGCGTGTACTCTTGGGTGTGGAATACCTTAATTTTATGGGGAACATCCTGTCCATGTGTAATACTTAATATATATATTCCAACAGATGACATTACACAAATTTTTCATCTGTTAAATGAATGATTTGTATATCATCATAATTTGCTATTTATATAAACCACATTTTGGTATAATAATTATTTACCATATCAACATTGAATATTATGATTGGTTTTAATCATTTAATTTATAAGATTTAGGAATCAAAATTTGTAATTATTTAAAACCCCACATTCAAATTGTTTTATATCAACACACCCTCATTTGAATTATTTTATACTTTAGATTTCATAGCCATATTTGCATTTGTAAAAATTTTTTTATACCCAAATTTTCAATTATTTTACATGCCCAACTTTTATTTTTGTTGTAAGAAGTGTAACTTGGAACAACAGTAGATCATATAAAGAGAAATAAAGATTAAAGTTATATCATGAATATTGGTCATGATTTGTAAAACTCAAAACTGTCAAGTAAATTTAAGACACAATTCAAAATGTTCAGAATGTGTCAAGCCATACTGAGAAAAAATAAGAATGTCGAGAATATGTTGAGAAATATCAAGACAGTATTCAAATGTCAAGAATTTGTCAAGAAATTTTAAGACCATATTCAGAATGTCGAGAATATGTCGAGTAAATTTCATACAAATTTAATATAAATGAGAATTTGTCAAGAAAAATTAAGACACGAGTCATACTTTTGGAGAATGTCGAGTAAAAGTTCATGCAAATCAAGACAAAAACTGGTCTTTTCAGACTTTCAGACTTTTGTAGTGCTGTATTTTGGCATTGCACAAGGTCATGTTTCTCTTTGACTGTTAATGACGTCTTTACACTAAATCCATTGGATGTTGGATGTGTTCTGATTGATACTTTAGTCTTAGATACATGATTTTTTTATTGGCTTTGAACTAGCTGTCAGTAACTGCGAGTACTCTCAGATCTGTACTTAGTGTCTTTTTTTGTTGTAGGAATGTATAAATACCCTGCCACGTCCAGTCTGTGTTTTTTACATGTTTTTCTGCTTTGTATCGATCTGATGAGTTAAGCCCTTTTCAACTGATTTTTATAGTTTGTTCATGTTGTACTGTTACACCACTGTCCCAGGTTACGGGAGGGTTGGGCGTTCGGTAACATGTTTAACCCCGCCACATTCTGTATGTGCCTGTCCCAAGTCAGGAGCCTGTAATTCAGTGGTTGCCGTTTGTTGTTGTATAGCATATTTGTATTTCGTTCATTGTTTTTACATAAATCAGGCCGTTAATTTTCTCCTTTGAATTGTTTTACATTGACCTATAGTGGAGAGTTGTCTCATTGGAAATGATACTACATCTTCTTATTTTCATATGAAAGAATAATATGTGTATCCATATTATAAATAAGAAGATGTGGTATGAGTGCCAATGAGACAACTATCAATCCAAGTCACAATGTGTAAAACGTAAACAATTATAGGTCAAAGTACCGCCTTCAACACGGAGCCTTGGCTCACACCGGACAACAAGCTATAAAGCGCCCCAAAAAAAAAAGACTAGTGTAAAATAATTCAAAGAGGAAAACCAACGGTCTAATCTATATAAAAAACGAGAAACGAGAAACACTTATGAACCACACCAAGAAACGACAACCACTGAACAACAGGCTCCTGACTTAGAACAGGTGCATAAAAATGCAGCGGGTTTTAAACGTTTTAACGGGCGCCAACCTTCACCCTAACCTGAAACAGTGGTATAACATTACAACATAAAAAACACACAATAAAATATCAATTGAAATGGCTTAACTCGATCAAAAAGACAATACACAAAAACAAGTAAATATACACTGAACAAATATGTTTGATCTATGACACAATATAAATAAAAAAGATGTTTCAATGTCAAAAAGACAACTTTAACATAGGACAAAATGGCGTTAAATAAAGTAACGTACAATTATCCGTTTGCTTGAAAGCTCAATGATCTTTCCCCGTTGGTTTCTAATAATAAATAAACCGTGTGAAAATATACAATAAAATCAGAACTTTCTCAATGTGAAATACATAATAAAAATAGAAATAGAAACATAAAAAAATGGAATGAGATAACGAAGGGCAATAAAATCAAATGTCAAAGGAATGACCAGAGCCGAAGAAAAAAGGAAAAATTATAAATGCATCACACAGAAATTATTTGAGGAACACGAACCCCGTCTATAACACACATACCAGAAGGAACAATATCAAAAGTACGTTTTATAATTAACTATTGAACTGGTTAAGTCAGGGTCACTTAATTTATTCACAAACACTGAAATACATTATTTGAAAATGTTATAAATTCAAGATTTCACACACAAAAAAAAAGATTGTTGAAAAAACATAATTGACTTATTGCTTCTCATCTCCAGTTCAAATTGCAAATCAAGTTTCTTCAAACTACATCTGTAGACATTTACAATCACACTCTAAAATATTTAACGATAATAAGAGATCAACTGACTACATTTAAAACGTTTGTAAGAAACGTTTATAAAAAACAAATGAATACCAATACAATAAATTAATGATCTGTTGTGTCCTTTATCTATCATGGCAATGTGAAAATTCATTTCGTAGAATTTCTTTCAGACATTGTTTTTATATCAATCACCTTAATGATGATATAAAACCTTGAGCAAAGTAGATCCGGAATACCTCTGGAATGTTAGTATCATATAATATAATCCATGATATGCCAGTGACAGTTGACGCTACTTACTGTTGCAAATTCTTTTAAAGACCGCCTGTAGATCGTCTCTGAAAGAAGTGTTCATGAAGGCATAAATAATAGGATTAGCGACGTTGTAAATAAAATACATGTAGAATAAGATCTTACTAAACGGCACAAGGTCATGTGCCATCAACCAAGAGGGCAAAAAGGCAATCAAAAACACTATTGTTACAATAAACAACATGGCGGCAGTTCGTATGTTGGCATAAAACACTTTTTCTTTCAAGCCAAGACTTTTTTTTCTGAACTTTTTCTGACCATCTCCATCTTTTCCTTCGATCTCATGACCATTGTTTAAAACTGTCATTTGTGTATCAACGGCAGAATATTCATTCGGAGAAGCTGGAAATAAACATGATCGTTTTCGCTTGGCCTTCA
The DNA here is from genome assembly GCA_017311375.1 of Mytilus coruscus. Taxonomy (NCBI): domain Eukaryota; kingdom Metazoa; phylum Mollusca; class Bivalvia; order Mytilida; family Mytilidae; genus Mytilus; species Mytilus coruscus. The sequence goes on along the minus strand of CM029607.1, from coordinate 11,168,985 downwards.
AGGCACGTCGAATGTGAATCGATCGATATATTAATCCGTACAAAATAAGAACAATAAGAAAGGATATGAGATAAAATCCAGCGTAAATCTTTTGGTAAACATCTGTGACAGAGCTGTTGAAGATTTCGGTACTTGGCGCGCACATCCCAGGACCATAACCTTCAGGTACATCCGCTTCCGGACTGACGTTTACACCAATGGTTGCTGTTGATAACGAAGGAGTTACGGAACTATTACCTAATAGTGTGTCATTTATTTTCTTTTGTGATATGTAAGACGAAACTGTAGAATTAATGGCGGCATTTATAGTTACATTTAAAGATGGAGGATCTATGATAGAAAATATTCCGTGAGTTAAGGATGTCATTATTCCCAAAATACAAGCAAACACTCCCATAATCATCACGATTATTTTAGCCCTTGGAATTGTTATTGCGTGTAAAAATGGATGACAAATACAAAAGTATCGGTCAAATGCGATGGCGACCATGACAAATGCGGAAAAAGGAACATTACAAGTTATCAAAAACATATATAATTTACATGGTAATTCGTAGTAAAGTGTATAGTTTAGATGAAGAACCACAATATTGAACGGGATAATTATCAAACAAGTAAACAAGTCAGTACCAGCCAGAGTTAAGATAAACAATGACGATGTTGTTATGTCTCTCTTCCTGGAATAGATGTATATGACAAGAGCATTGCCGACACTTCCGGTTACACTGAATATTCCAAGAAGTACCAACACAACCAGATTTTCAGTATCATCATCCATTGTGACAACTTATTTCCTTTCCGTGTAGTTGTGATTTCCCTTTATCCTCTTACATGATCGTTTGCTGGGTAGTGTTTAATACCTACAAAATTAAATTTATAATGTTAAACTGAGCATAGTTTCTGTAAAAAAACCTTTCTATTGAGAGAGAGAGAGAGAGAGAGAGAGAGAGAGAGAGAGAGAGAGAGAGAGAGAGAGAGAGAGAGAGAGAGAGGGACAAACCATCAAATGATGTTTTACGTTCTCTCCAAATTAAACAGCAGATTCAACAGTAACTCTCCCGATTAGTTCTGTCATGTAGCGCTTACTAACGTAGTTTCAATAAATCTTTTATAAACTTAAGTAACCGATATTTGAGTGTCGGCCGGGATGATCGCCTGCGTTCAATAACTGCGAGCAGCATAGTAAGGTGAACTACGATTGATATAGACCAGATTTAGCTGAATCTTTACTTATAGAACATAAAAAACTTACTTAATCATAAACTTAATGCATATCAATGAACAACAAAAACGATAATGTTAGAAAGCCTCTTCCAAGTGGACATGCACTTCCTACAATGATATATATATATCTATATAATATGTTTGAACTTTTACTTTTAGTACTGAACTTATTAAATAATCTTTGCATTGATCAATGAAACTGAATTATTATTATAAAAAAACCCTTGTCTACGCTAAAAAAATCATTACCGTAGGTCTTTTTTACAATGATTTTATAGGCTAAAGTGAGTTGACCTCTTCTTTGCAATACTTGAGAAACTGACTTCATCACGTAAACAAGGTATGCAAGAGTTCAAAATTAGGAAAACCACATCATACCGATATATACGTCCATCAATTAATTATTTAATAAAAATAAAGCTGATCTATAACTTAAAGTATTAGTTAATGTAACCATCGTACAGCAGCAAAATACGACGACTGAATTATTCGGGTTATATAAAACTAACATACCTAAAATCTTCCGATTGTCCAATGTACCATAAGAGTAAGGTCATGGTTAGGTCAACTCTGTGAAGCCTATTGAAGTATAGCGGGGCTTTTTATAGCTGACTATACTGTATGAGTTTTCTCGTTATTCTCATTGTTTTAGGCCGTACAATGACCTATAGTTGCTTAAATCCACGTCATTAGGACTCTGTTGGAAAGTTGTCTCATTGGAAATACCACATCTCCTTATTTTTAAATGCATATTTTAATTCTATAAACAAAAACAAATATAATTTATTATTGACTTATTGCTTATAGTACTGAAGAAACTTCCTGTTAACGCAAGACGCACCATCCCTAGGGAATTATGCGACATTCGGGGCAAAAGCCATTACTAGTTTCTAAATTATAATAAAAAAAAAATGTAATACTTTTATGATGAATTCAATCCGCTTGAACTATATAAAAAAAAAAAACATAAGATTTTTTTAAAAATTATTGAAGAATAGAAAAATGATAAATCTACACGTCTATCGCTATATTATGAATCGACAGTAGTAAATAAGTACTTGTATTGTATGTAAGAAACGGAATGATTATAATACTTCACGTTTATTTAAATCTAGCATTTGTTTTTTGAACGGATTGATCGATATGCGAAATTTTCTAACATGTCTTCGGGTTTGGCTATACTTAAGGTCCTTTTTGGTCAGCTCTTTAACGTTTGTATTAGGTTTTGGAATTTTAAATATTTTGGCCGCGAGCATCACTGAAGAGACATTTATTGTCAAAATGCGCATCTAGTGCAGTAAAATTGGTACCGTTCATGATATTACTACCACTGGGTCGATACCTCTGCTGGTGTATTGTTAGCCCCCGAGGGTATCACCAGCTCAGTAGCCAGGACTTAATTCGGAACTGGCATTAAAATACGGATATTGTTTTGATTAAAATTTGCTGTTATAAAATATTAGAAATCATTTTTAACTTGAGGAATATATCTCCTTCATGCGGAACTCTTGATTCCTTGTCCGGATTTGGCTATACGTAATGTCATTTCTGGTTTGATCAGCTCCTCAACGTTTGAATTAGGTTTTGGATTTTTAAATGTTTTGGCCACGATCATCACTAAAAAGACATTAATTGTCGAAATATGCATCCGGTGCTGTAGAATTGGTACCGTTTATGTTATTCAAGACAGTAAATTTGCTTCAGCATTGAATTTCTATAAATGTGAACAAAATATATTGATTTCACTGCGAGATGAGAATCAGCAATCTAACAAAAGTTCAATAGATTTAAATTTAACTACATGTATATATATATATATAATTTATAAGTATAACTTTAATAAAAGTTGATGCAATGGTCAAATGTTAAACAAAGAGATTCGACAACTCTGCAGCAGCTAGCCGTGTCCACCGCATTTAATTAGATATCCATCATATTATTGAATTGACCAGGACGCAGGTGAAACTTTCATCATATTTCAGGGTTCTATAACTATCAGAAGTTTCTTAATTTCTCGTTGGAGCTCAATACAAAACAAATTAACGTAATTCGAGTGATAATACAATACAATATGAGCAATGAACAATTGAATTACAAGAATTGACATGTGAATGTAAAACTGACGGTCAAATTGAACAAACATGTCAAATGTAATTAGGGTAAAAAACAAGAATATAATAAGAAAGGTACTCCTTTCACTATTTTGTTTCGTACATGTACAACGCATTTCGGGAATTGTACCACCAAAAAATACCCCGTAGAGACAGCATTTCTTAATTATTAAAAAAAACCCAACTCCGTAGATACAGCCTTCCTTAATTATTTGAATTATTTAACATGCATCTGAGACATGCTTTCTTTTCTCTGTACGGTTTCAAATATTTCAAAGTAGTGGGAAAAGGTTATTTCATAGGGCACAAGACGTTTGCGCTTTTTTTTTACCTGTAACGCGATAGGACATTTGCGCTCGAAAACCTATGGACATTTGCGCTCGAAAACCTATGGACATTTGCGCTTTAAATTTTGATACACCTGTATTAAATTGACCGGACGCTTTCGGTCTTTATCTATAGTCGTCTACCTGTATTTTAATGAGTTGTAATCCTTGTACTTATAACGCTTATATTTGTGGTTAGTAAGTTCACATTTAAACAGTCTTAAAGGGGCACTAGCTATGAGATATAAAAATTAGAATATGATTTTGTTTGGTTCAATCATTAATATAAGTGAAATGATGAAATAATAATTCGTTTTTTGCAACCAATTTGGTTCAATTTTGTCAAAATAAGCAAAGAAACATTGCTGATGAATTGTTCACTTGCAAGTGAATAATTCGACCTCATTGAATCCGTATTCATGTAACCTCCAATTTAACCCAATAGCTAAAGATTGGTTACGCATGTATAAATCGTGGCAATCCATTAAAAGGAAAAGAATGTCAACATTGAAAGTGAAACAAAGGTGAACAATTTCGTTGACTGATTCGATCCACAAAAAAATCATTCTTATACAGGTAAAAACGATAATTAACTTTTTATTTAACCTATAACATGAAATCAACAGACCTAGAAAAATCCAATTGCACGAGGTCGCTAGTTATTAATATTTATGTTTATATCGGGTTATATGACAATCGGCAGTCTCCGGTGGTCATCTCGAAATTAATTAAATGGCGTCTAGACCTAAAATACACACGAAATTCTGATATATATTATCGAGTACATGTAGTGTTCACTGTTTATTTCAGACTAATTGTAATTTGAATATACGTTTTAGTATGTTATAAATCAAATTTGAGAATTTGAGTCAAATCGGTGAACATGAATTTGACAGCTAGTGCCCCTTTAAATATAGAATTTAAGGTTATAGACTAGTAAAGGAAAACCATGTAGATATACTGATGGACTTTAGAAACGCAACACACATTTTGATGGTTTTTTTTTACCAAATCATGATTGATCTTCATAGAACTACAATTCATGCTTACCATACGTCTTTATGTTTAGAAAAATCCAATACCTTACTTACCTGAGGCTATTGAACAAACCGGATTATTGAAGTCGCACGAATTTCTTAAAGCAAAATTTGAAACCCATGAATGATATTTTTTTAGGTTTTTTTTTTTGAAACAATTCTTTCAATCCATACCCACACTTGAATCATTTAAAAATGTTGCATCTCTTTATTGCCGAGACTGAGCAATGAAAATCTGAATCGGGCCATAAGAATATTGCAGGCAGGAATACGTGAACGTGCTGTTTCCAGACAATTTCACGTCAGAAACTTGTCTTACTGTCCTTACAACAACGGTACAGACAAACGGGATTTGTTGATTACCATCCATGACCAGATCAATATGTAGTGACAACGCCACGTCAATAAAATATGATTAATGCAACGTCATTTGCGAGACATGTTTACGGCTGCAATATCAACTGCTTATCTAGTCAACGAATGCCATGGCACACAGATTCATTCTAAAAATGTTTCCCATATACTTAAATGCCAAAGAATCGACTACAGAAAAAACATTTAAAGCCCTAAAGTTTAAACCGCATCATTGCCAAAACAGACTGTAATGCATGGGACAGAGGCAAAATCAGAAGGTACAAAACAGAACTCAAAACATGTCCAACAGAATTGGTTGAACTTTCTGACAATCATTTGGGCGTTGGTTACAGGCAGTCATTACCTTCGACGGTGACACATCCATGCACTGATAAGGGGAAAACCAGTGTTTCAGGGCATACCACACGATTTCAACATTAAAAATGACGTCATCAATTCAACTTTCGAACTGCAAAATATTTTAAGACAATAAAGAAATGAATGAAATTGATGTTCATACATTATTTTACAAAAATTGCATACTTGAAAATGGGAATAAAAAAGAATTATCTAGTGTTGCGTTTTTTAAGTACGTCAGTATATATGTATGTCACGATGGATTTTTATCATTGAACAACGGTCGGTTAATTACATTAAAATTCGTTATATTGATGAACAGGGACCTCAGTCAAGAATTGATAGAGAGAAACTAGATTATTCATTTGAAATGTGGGCGGAATACCAGTGATGACAGATTACATGAGCTAAATTTGTTCATTTCCTGAGCTTCAGATATCAAGCGAAAACTAAGCTGTGATGACTATATGTGTCTTTATGTCTTTAGAATGTTTAATTTTAGCTATATATAATTATATTAATGTGCTATCAAATGACTTTTAAACACGAATATGCTATGCAATGACTATTAAACTTTTAACCATAATGAAAATTATGACTTTAACTCTGCCATATTCAATATGCCATGCAGTTTTGATATAATTACATAAAAAAAATTTCGTAGTGAGAGACTACTCCACGCTTGAAAGAAATACAAAAAATTATGATTATTAGGCAAAGAGCAATTATACTTAAGTAAAATTTGTGTTCTCACAGATCTTTAAGCTGGACCAACAAGAACAAATTGATATTGAACTTCAATAACACACATTTTACAGCATTTACATATACGATTTTTTCTAGGAATATTATTGTAACGGCATTTAACTTTAATGTTCCACCTATTCTCTAATTATTCTAAATGCATACAAAAAATTTGGGAACTAGAAGGCACTCATTTCACAATGCGTACCCACCCAGTTTTATACTCATTTCACAATGCGTACCCACCCAGTTTTATACTCATTTCACAATGCGTACCCACCCAGTTTTATACTCATTTCACAATGCGTACCCACCCAGTTTTATACTGAACATGATGTATTGATTTGGATATCAATTTTAGAAAAATATGTTTGACTATATTTCTTAATTTCTTAAGGTATTTGCACCAAATCATTAGTAATCCATTTTCCGTGCATGATATGCAAGTGAAAGTTTTCGGCTCTGTCTTTTTTCAATAAAGTTGCAGTAAATTTTATAATTTTTCTTCCAAATAATATTCCACTAGAAAAAAAACCACAACTATTAATATTTCCACGCACGTATGAAGAAAAGAATCATTCGATAAAACTAAAATTAATAATTACAAGACTTGCTTCTTATTTTCAAATCACTTCTGTAAATTGTCAAAATCGAAAGAAGCCTAGACTTAATTACACCAAACATTTATTCGTAATGATCCTTCGAGGCAATCTTCAACTGTCGAAACAGAGTTCGTCGGACAACGGTAAACTATTGTAACAGTGCCTCCTTTTAACAATTAAATGTGTAAACGTACTTGTGGAATACTCATCTAGCTCAGCTGATAGAAAGCGTTGGCTTATTTTGCCAAGGGTATCGAGTTCTATCTCAGTCTACTACTGTAGAAAATACAAAAACTATACTTTTTTGCGATAATTACTTTTCTGGATTAAACTTCATCGTAAACTCTTAAAAACAAAAAATTGAAAGCCAAGTAAGTAGGAGGAGCTATATCACTAAAAGGAACCTTAAAATAGCTATAAACTATAACAGGCTAACTTTGCCTGGTGGATTTGCACTTCGTGTCTAAGTAATTTCTTAATTTAGCAACGTCGAAACACCGACTACTTTGCAAATGATACCCTCTAAATTCCTCGGGTTCTTTCATCAGGAATTTAGAAATTTTGGAAGGAAACGCTTGCTCTAATATTATAGCGGTACTAGATAACGTCGTTCGTTGGCGGATGTATAAAAATTAGACATCACAAAACTGGCAATACAAAATCCACAACCCCATGGAAGGAATGTCGGTTGCTCCGGAGGGATAGCATTAAAAGTCTTGAACCATTTTGTTTAAGGTATTTCGTATTTTATATATAATGTGTAGCATTATAGGCCTGCATAAATGTCCAGAGGTCTAAACAATTAATGCATATGTTCCATAAGTGGAGCAGGATCTGCTTACCCTTCCGGAACACCTGAGATCACCCATTGTTTTTGGTGGGGTTCGTGTTGCTCAGTCTTTGGTTTTCTATGTTGTTTTGTAAGTACTGTTGTTTATCTCTTTTTCTTTTTCTTTTTTAGCCATTGCGTTGTCAGTTTATTTTCGACTTATGAGTTTGAATGTCCCTTTGGTATCCTACGCCTCTCTTTCACTTAAAATTTCTTGAAACCTGTACTAAGAAATTTGTTAAAAAAACAAACAAATAAACTTTCCGTTTTGAAATTAATGCAGAGTCATCAGATATATAGAAACAAATGACTTAGAAACCAAAAAGGACGCCGTTGACCCTTATGATTGAAAAGCAATGCATAAACAAACTTGTAAGGACTGAATGTCTAGAAATCGCATTTTGAAAGAAAAGTAATAAGGGCCGAATGGCGGACGCCCTATAGTATTTCCGTCCGTCTGTCCGTCCGTCCGTCCATCCGTTCGTCCGTAACAAATTGTGTCCACTTTATATCTAGAGAACCGTTATGATTTCAAAGTTTATACTTGACATGTATATTAACCAACACCAGAGGGTGTGTCATAATGTATGTACAAATTCCTAGGTCAAAGGTCAAGGTCAAAAACTTTGGTTTCAGTTGACAACCCAATGTCCTATGGTAAAGATCGTGTCCGCTCTATATCTTGAGAACCATAATGATTTCAAAGTTTATACTTGACATGTATATAAACCAACACCAGAGGGTGTGTCATAATTTATGTACAACTTCCTAGTTCAAAGGTCAAGGTCAAAAACTTTGGTTTCATTTGACAACCCCATGTCCTATGGTAAAGATGCAATTTTTTTAACGCACATTATTCACAGCGGGGCCCACAGAGATGGCTCCCATCTCAATGATATCTAGTTTTTTATTAAACTTTTTATGTGTATTCTATACATTTATAAATCTATTTCATTACTTTTTTAATTGATTGTATACTTGATTAAAACTAATGTTACATGTATTATGTTTATTCTTCTATATTTAGATAGGCAGATTATCGAGTTCTTATACACATAGAAAATTCTATAAAATCTAAAATAACACCAAATTACACATAAGTTGCCTACATGATCAACTGTTACAATTGGCAATAACATAATTTTTATAATCCATAATCTCCCGCTACTATCTTTGTTTAAAGCGCTCTTTCTCTGAAGAAATATTTCTGAGATATTGATTGAATAGGTGGCATGTAAATTTGTTTTGATATTGATATAGTATGGACAGTTCTGTTACACTTATGCAAATCCGTAATAATTATTTTAAAATATTAAAACCATGGTATTCATATACGTCATTGGTTTGAAGACTTCCGTTATTGTCATGACCTTTATATTTGATAAATGTGCAAGTTCTGGGCTTAATGTAAACATAATGGGTCAGAATCATATTATGACAAGTCATTTTAAAGGTTTAAGCAAATTATGACAAACAGCACTTATTTTTGACGTTAAAATATATGAAAATGACTTATAACCAAAAGAACAAGGGAAAAGAAACGAGAAAAAAAGTAAAATCACAAAAATACTGAACTCCGAGGAAAATTCAAAAAGGAAAGTCCCCAATCAAATGGCAAAATCAAAAGTTCAAACACGTCAAACGAATGGAAAACAACTGTCATATTCCTGACTTGGTAAAGGCGATACATAGTAACAGATGAGAAGGATGGAAGAAAACTGTTGTTAAACAAAGTTTTTAATAAACAAATAGTTGCCTTAGCTAGGTGCCAAACAATTACTCAACAAATATTTAAAAGTTCCCTCATTTTAAACGCCCGGAACGAAACAATCATAAAGTACATCAACTATTGCATATTCAAGTCATTTCTTATTGGATATCAAAATTTGAAAAAAAAGAAGAAAGAAATTATACTGACAGCAAAGACAGAGAAATTCAGTAATGACTGTTGACGGCTATTTTTTCAATCTAAGTGTTTCATTATATCTGTATTTTTGGTGCAAATAAAATACTCAGTTAAAGTATTACAGAATAAAATTAGAGGAAAAAAATCAGTTCTGTTTCTATTCTCTTACTGCTGTCTTTAAAAAAAACCAACAAAAAACTCTTTCAGTAACAGTTGCAATCATGTTTGTTTGAGTTTGTGGTTATCGACCATAATTCTTACAAAGGATTGTTAATGTTTCATTTCCCTCAAAGTTTTGCTGCTATTTGACCTTCATATAATTTTCACAATTTTTAATGGATTTTCTATTGATGTTTACCCCAAAGTTCAATTTCTAGTGACAAATTTAAACCATATACCCTAAGGATAAGTCTGGCTAAGTTCGATTTAATTTTTTTCTAAAGCAGTTAAAAATGAGTGGAATTTTGAAAAAAGATTGAAAGCAAAGACTCAATTAAACTTGATATTCGGACCCTATGAGCTAAAAAGAAAGGCACATAATAAGAATTATATATATATATATAAGTGCCTAAGAATGTAACTTTAACACACTAATGAGTGTTATAAAATTAGTTGTTATATTTTATATTATTCACGCAATATTTCGCTAAACAAATTAGCTTCATCAGGCGTGTGCATCTCTCAAGGTGAAATCGGATGCATGACAAAAAAATATTTTTGTAGCTTGAACTACACAAAATTTGAGTAAAAGTTTCACAAAATTTATTGATGTTCTATAAAAAATATATGTTTGTAAATTGTCTAGAATATATAAAAATATTTTTGCCGCTTATTGTACATAGTAATTCTTAAATCAAAACAAATAGTTGTTTTAGTTAAATAGAATGAAGTTCAGGATTTATTCCTTTGGTTTTGGGTCGAACTGTTTTTCATCTCTCTCATTAAGTCCATCAGGTTCAAGAGTACGTAGCTGATGCATCCAGAACCTTTCTCTCTGTTTTCTCCTTTGGGAGTCCCAATTTTGGTTTACCTCAATTATTTATAAGGTAATATTTTCAAAAGTATGCTCTGTTCTTAAGAGGTGTCTCGTAATTGGACAGTTTCTTTCTTTTGTATAAAAAGACCGGTGATTGTTAAGTTTGATGTTGAATTTCGTTTCTGTTTCACCAACATACTGCAGCTTGCAAGTTCCACATGTAAGAATATAAATACTATTTTCCGTTTTGCAATTAGATGTAACATAGATGTTGTATCGCTGCTTTGTTACTGTGCTGCTGAAAGAGTGGTCAGTGTTGGCGACTTTACAGCACTTACAATTGGTTCTTCCGCATTGTTTGTAACACCCAATTTTAGAAGTCTCTTGTTTCTTTACTTTAGATGTGACAAGTATGTCTTTGAGATTTTGGGTCTGCGATAGGCAATAACAGGAGGTGATGGAAAATTTCTTTTAAGGAAGAGTCATTTTCGATAAGACGCCAGTGCTTGCGGATAGTAGATGAAATATTTGTCAAATCGGGATGGAAGGTGACAACAAACGGAATTCTATCTGCGCGGGTCGTCTTATCTTTGTATTCCATGAGGATATCTCGATCTTTTTCTTGGGCTTTATCAAAAGAGTCTGTGATGTTTTTGCTTTTGTATCCTCTTGATTTTAGTTGTTCTTTTAGTTGTCCCAAACGATAGTTGAGTTTGGATTCCGAGGAGCAAATTCGCTTTAGTCTGATGGCTTGACTGTAAGGTATGCTCCTGGAGCAGTGTTTCGGTGACAACTTTTGGAGAAAGGAACTGGTGTTTATCAGTTTTCTTTGTGTGGAGATCAGTTGTAATGACCCCGTTTTTACAAATGTGGTGGTGTCGAGAAAAGCAATTTTCTCGCTTGAAAATTCAGATGTAAATTTAATTGAATGATGGAACTGATTACAATGATCTAAGAAATCTTGTAAATGTTCTGCAGTATCGTTCCATTTCATGTCAATATCATCAATAAAACGGAGCCATGACAAGGGTTTGTATGGCACACTCAAAAGGATGCGTTCTTCAAGATCCCCCATAAAAATGTTGGCGAAAGAAGGTGCCATTTTTGTTCCCATACTAGTTCCGTCAATCTGCAAAAAGTGCTTGTCGTTGAAAATAAAGTTGTTATTTTCAAGCACTAGCTTGAGCAATTGAACTAGACAGTCAGTTTGTGGATGTTTATCCTTTCGAGTGTTCCATTCTTTTTCACACGCGGCTATTCCTTCATCTTTTGGAATATTTGTGTATAAAGAGCACACATCCATCGAAACCAAAATTGTGTCATTAGGTAAAGGACTTAAGGAATTCATTTTTTTCAAATAGTCAGTTGTATCTTGCATATGAGATGGCAGTTGTCTAACATGTGGTCTAAGGTGGTAATCAACAAATTCTGAAATTTTTTCGGTAGGATGGCCATTAGCTGATGCTATAGGTCTCCCTGGAATCCCTTCTTTATGGAGTTTTGGAAGTAAGTAAAATCAACCGGCTGTGCAAGTTTCGTCTGAGCGTACATAATCGTACGTATCGTCATCAATTTGTTTATCTTTATTCATTTCTGAGAGGACGTCATTAATTTTTTTGTTGATTTCTTTGGTTGGGTCACATGTTAATTCTTTATCAAATTTAGTGTTGGAGAGCTGACGATTCCTTTCTTCGATGTAGTCTGCCTTGTTCATCACAACAACGGCACTTCCCTTGTCCGCTTGTTTGATAACAATGTCATCACGGTCTTTTAAGTTTATCATGGCTTGGCTTTCTGACTTTGAAATATTTCGCACTTGTTTACCACTGATTGAAGATCTGACTTCAGCTTTGACTGATGTAATATATATATATATATATAATATATAGATATAGATATATATATATAAAAAAACAAAAAACAAAACAAAAAAACGAATGTCTGATTCCTGTCTTTCAACAGAAATAGTATTTAATCCTCAAACAATGCTCTTACCAGACAACGGAAATGTATTTGATTTAAAATTCTCCACTACTGTCTTGTAATATTACTGACCTAGAGTTGTATGATAATCGCTGCCCAGACACAATGACTAATTCAATATAATTTGAAAAGGTCAAAATATTTAAACTGCTATTTTTATTTCAGGCGGTGTTGTCGAGATATCCCAATAGTATGAGTTCGAATCCCGCCGAGGGAAGAACAAAAATTTGATTCCGCAAATTTGCAGATTTAACATTGTTGTGCTGATATATTTGAGTAATTATGTATATATATATCTGTCTTTTCACTAAGATTACTTCATACTGTTGATTATGTATCAAAGTCGTAAAAGAAAAAGCAGGGAGTGACTTATTCAGATACAGATCAAGGAATTAATTAAGAAAAAGGGGGAGGGGGCAACGAGGCAACGTTATGAGTTGGACTTATAAAAAGTTTATGCATTAACCATGTGTGTAACTTTTGTATGTACGTGATCAATGTTATTATTTTGAAAGAGAGACAATGCATTCCTTTGGAAAGTGTTCCTTTTTGCATCCTGAATCAAATTAAATCATCATAAAATGAACTCGCCTTTTCACTAGTTATTTTGTCTGATCTGAAACTGATTTGTTAAATGCATTCGTTGTGATGATAGCAATGTTTTGATATTTTCTATTGAAAGAATTTGAGCTACTTTACATAATCTCATTGGACCGTTTCTAAGGCTAAGGCATAAGCAGGACATTCGGATGAAACCTGCGGTTCCACCCAAAAAGACAATAATAAAAAGAAATAACAATTAAATTTGTTTGGCTTCAAAAAATTTCTCATGCCATTAAAAAGCCAACAACAATAAGTTTGTAAAATGAAAAATAATGGATAAACTACAATCAATTAACGATTTTGTTAAGACTGAAAACAAAAGACGACTGATCTGCAAAGAAATTCTTGTATTTTGATATCATATCATATACAAATGTATCAATAGATAGGAAACGCCAAGAATCTGTTGATCTCAAATCGTTAAAGTTTATATATTTAATGCATTTCATGCTGATCATTGCTGATAAGAACGTCAATTTGATGATTTCTGATTAAAGTGTCATGGCTGAAAGCTGTTCATATACTGATAACGATGACAGACGAGATTGTAGAAGATTATCGTCTTCATGAATAAAAGGAAATTTATATTCGGGCTTCAACACTACAAAAGTATAAAAGTCTGAAAAGACCAATTTTTGTCTTAATTTGCATGAATTTTTACTCGACATTCTCCAAAAGTATGACTTGTGTCTTAATTTTTCTTGACAAATTCTCATTTATATTAAATTTGTATGAAATTTACTCGACATATTCTCGACATTCTTATTATGGTCTTAAAATTTCTTGACATTTGAATACTGTCTTGAAATTTCTCGACATTCTTATTTTTTCTCAGTATGGCTTGACATATTCTGAACATTTTGAATTGTGTCTTAAATTTACTTGACAATTCTGAGTTTTACAAATCATGACCAATATTCATGATATAACTTTAATCTTTATTTCTCTTTATATAATATACTGTTGCATTGTTGTTTCAAGTTACACTTGTTACAACAAAAATAAAAGATGGGCATGTAAAATAATTGAAAATTTGGGTATATAAATATTTTTACAAATACAAATATGGCTATGAAATGTAAAGTATTAACAATACAAATGTGGGTATGTTGATATAAACAATTTAAATGTGGGTTTTAAATAATTAAAAATATTGATTCCTAAATCTTATAAATAATTACTAAATGATTAAAACCAATCATACTGTAGACATATTTCATTCTACATTCATAATATTCAATGTTAGTAAATAATCATCGTACCAACATGTGTTTTTATAAATAGCAAAGTATGATGGTATCCTAATTCTTCCAAGGATTTGTATAGTCCTTCTATACAAATCCTTGATTTTACGGAAGAAAATTTGTGTAATGTCATTAGTTGGAATATATATTAAGCATTACACGTGGACATGATGTTCCCCATAAAATTAAGGTATTCCACACCCCAGGGTACATGCAACTGTCATATGGAAAATCACTGCTTTACCTGTAATCAGCCATACAACTTATCAATTGATCGACCATGCCACTACAATTTAAAAATTTTGTTGATAGATAAACATGAAAATCATCATTTAAATTTAAAAAAAATTGAATTAAAATGGATTTTCTTCATCAAAATTATGTTTAACATAAAAACAAATTGAATAATTTCCCACAGATTAAAAGAAAATTATTATCTACTCCGGGAATAATGAAAAAAAAACTGTATTTTTAATGGGTCCCATCAATGATTTCTATAGAAATGGTTGTTCTAAAGAATGAATAAGGTTTTGAATCAAGATGGGAACAAATTCTTTGACCTAAACGAAAGCCCCCCCCCCCTTTTTTTTAGCTACAAAAACGCAAAAGATGAATTGTGGGGTTCAAAAGAGACACATGGTCACATTTTAAAACTGCCTCAAGTCAACTATTTTACCAAAGCAAATTTGACTGGCAGTTTTGCGAACGGCTGTCGAGAATGTGTCGAGATATATTCAGACATCTTTAAGACTGTCAAGAATGTGTCAAGACATATTCAGACATTATTAAGAATGTCAAGAATATGTCAAGACTGATCAAGACAAATTTTAAACAGTCAAGAATTGGTCGAGACTAATCCAGACTCTTATCAGATGATACAGGAAGTGTCGAGAAATTTTAAGACTAAGTCTTATTCATACTGTCAAGACACTTGTCAAGAAAAACCTTATTAGACAAACTCATACTATGTTAAGAATTTTTAAAAATTATTCAAACAAATAAAGAATGTCGAGTAAAAATTCATGCAAATTCAGACAAAAACTGGTCTTTTCAGACTTTTTGACTTTTGTAGTGCAATTTATAAATATATATTGATATGGTAAACTTGAAGTATTAAGCGTTGTCTCTTACATCAGCTCATTTGCCTGCTAGACCCTGCCATGCAAGGCATATTTTTGTCGGTTAAGTTGCATGCATTTAATGTCATCTGTAACCATAAAAAGTCTAAGTATCGTGTCATGTGAAAAATAGTAATTAGCTATACATTTTCGACGCTATTTCAAAAGAGACGGAAGATACCAAGAACAAAAATACAAAAAAAACAAAAATTCGAAAGACGATGCAATGAGGTCCACGAGACTCTAAATAGAAAACTAAAGCCTGAGCAAAACGAACCCTACAAAAACTGAGGTTATCTAAGGTACTCCGGAAGATCTTGTAGACCAAGTTAAAAGAAAAAAAATCGTCAAGTTTTTAAAGATTATTAGTACCGTGTATACAAGATGTTTGATACGTCTATCATGAAACTTAATGATTAGATTCATATTCTTACAACGACGCTCACCATCTTGATACATTCTTACTACGATGTACACTATCCTGAAATATTCGTACCACGACGTTCACCATTCTGACATATTGTAATCACGAATACACTATCATGACATATCTTACTACGAAGTTAACCATCCTGACATATTCTTACTACGACGTTTACCATCATGACATATTCTTACTACTACGTACACCATCCTGACATATTCCTTTTCTACATAAGGAAATGCCTGTACCAAGTCAGGAATATGACAGTTGCTTTCTATTCGTTTGAAGTGTGAGCTTTTAATTTTGCCATTTGATAAGGGACTTTCCGTTTTGAATTTTCCTTGGAGTTCGGTATTTTTGTTATTTTATTTTTTCCTACGACATACACCATCCTGACATATTCTTACTACGACTTCCAACATCATTATACAATCTTACTACGACGTACCCTATCCTGACATAGTCTTACTACGATGTTCACCATCCTGGCATATTCTTACTACGACGTTCATTATCCTGATATATTCCTACTTCGACTGTCACCATCATGATACGATCTTACTACGACGTCCACTATCCTGACATATTCTTACCACGACGTTCACTATCCTGACATATTATTACTACGATTGTCACCATCATGATGCAATCTTACTACGACGTCCACTATCCTGACATATTCTTACTACGACGTCCACTATCCCGACATATTCTTACTACGTTCACCATCCTGACATATTCTTACTACGAAGTTCACCATCCTGACATATTCTTACTACGACGTTTACCATCCTGACATATTCTTACGACGTATATCATCCTCACATATTCTAACTACGACGTACAATACCCTGACATAGCAAATTCAAGCGTTTTAATAGGTGGACTGGACAGTATGCCTGGTATACAGAGTATTTGGATAAATTCTTGTATTATTTATGATTCTTAAAAAATAGTTCAACGCATATTAAAAGCAGCTATCATAGATAAGGTAAGCTAGGCAGAAAATGACAAATTCGACTATTGTATTTTTTTTTTTTAAATTACACGGTATGATATTGAAATTAGTTATTCTGATCAAAAAGGTATTTCGAACAGCAAGTTCATGCAAATATGTTTAGCTTTTGATTAACCATTTGATAAATCTTACAAATTTTTAAATATGTCTATCTTAACAAGTGATTGCAGATACAAACAACGGAAAAGAAAATAACCTTTGAAAAGTTTGATAACTAATCTTCTCATAATCTAAAATCATAATAGAAAACTGATGTTCGACATGTAACTGGCATTTTAATTTTCATGAAAAGACAATCTCTTTGATTCTCTCCTTTCGGACTGTAATTGTGTTTATTTCAAAGGATGATGATGAATGGCTGTTTAACATCCGGAGGCAAATTAAATGCATATTCAGGACGAGATCATGTTAATGTAAATGAATATTAACCCTACTTGGTGCTAGACCGACACACTGAGTCGTATTTGTAATCTGCTAGTTCACAAGGTAACAGTCAGCAGGAAGACATGTCACCCAACCTGGACACATTATTATGACTACGATCCGATCAGTCTTTGCTTTTAATCGTTAATGCCGCGTGCTTAGCGGAGAAGCAGCAAATACCAATTTAAAGTATTTGGTTTGACCCGGCAGGTGTTCGAACCCACGAACTCCCGCACTCGAGGAAAAACACGCTACCACAAGACCAACGAGGCGGTATTTCAGAGGAATTACAACGTATTGCATTGTTCTACTTAAGACTTAATGGCTGCTGTCAAGAAATGGTACAGCTTTATCTGGAGATTGCACACAAATGATCAAAGATCTATTTCGCAATGTTTTCATGTCCTTTCGAAGTGTTTGTTAAAATGTTGAGCACACAAACATCAATAAATGAACAAAGATATAAAATAAGATTAAAACTTACTTTCTGCCGATATGCGATACAATAATATCTTTTAAAAAAGAGATTATAATGAAACATTACAGATTAACCTGTCTTAATGTGATTTTTAGCGATGTCATTTACCTGAAGTCAATCAATTTAATCCTGACGGGCAAATGTTAATTTCCGATACTAAAGAATTGACTTCATAAAATAACGATGTAGCACGCTATAGAGTTTTTTTTTAAAACAATATAAATTCTTTTATTATAACAGTTACACCTGAAAACCTTGCTTTGTAAATTTCAGTTTTTATTCGTCTCGTTATTTCTTTTATTAGTAGGTTTGAAACTTAATATAGCTTCACACTTCAAACAGCTGCACTGCAATTACATAAGAATAGATATGGCAAATTAAAGATACGTACGTGCTTCATTGCAGATAAAAATATCCATTTCACAATCAAAATTAAGGTGATATTAATGAATATCCAGAATGTTGGACATCACTACGATACTACAGTCACATACAAAGATATTCCACAAAAAAATACCAATAATTTCCAGAGATTGCTAAGGAAGTTTACATTTCACGGAATTCTTATTGTAGATTATACAGTTATATCCCAATCTCTTAGCGAGAATATCTTATTTTTAAAAATAATAATTTCCTCCAGATATCGCAAGAAATAAAATCACTTTGCAATTGACTCCTGAACTTCAAATAATGACACTTCATAGATATATATTAATGACAAAGACATATTGCAATTTTATTCAGAAAGACATGTTCATAGCAAATAGCAGAAAAAAGAACGAAAGGTCTGTGTCCTTGTTTTTGAGATGCTAGAACACACCCGCGAAATCGCAGGCATTTAGAGCGTGGTTGAAAGCATGTAAACTGTTGTAGGATGAATTTTTGTAAAAGATTTTATGACTGGAGAATTTCAGGAAAGGTATCAAAAGTCATAGGTACTTGGTGACAGGACAATTTGTTAGCCCTCCCCTTTTTTTTCCACAGTCCGTTATTTTTTGTGTTCTGTTTTTCTGTATACTATGAACATACATATACTATAAATAAAGTGTATTTGTTATTTACTATCAATTCCAAGTTTACTATCCACAGCGGTCACTGATGTATTATATAGAGACTCTATATGATATATCAGTGACCGCCGAGGATAGTAAACTTGGAATTGATAGTAAATATCAAATACACTTTATTTATAGTATATGTATGATCATAGTATACATTAAAACGTGAAAATAATTGTCCTGTTCCCAAGTACTTATGAAAATTATGTGTATAAATTTTAAAACAGTCCTAAACGGAAGTCTTGTCTATGACTTAAAAGTCTGTCCGATGAGGGAAACAATATCCGGACACCTTTATTTTCGTTTTCCTCCCAAAATAACCCAAACTGAATAATCATAAGCGAGGATGACAAATGCGACTATGCATGGTACTTACAGGACACAGAGGCATGATGATTCATTTATTGTGGAAGGAAGAGAAGCGACACACAAAATGAGGTCTTCTCATTTAATAATATAGATAATCGATTCAAAATTTGGCGGGAAATGATTCTCTCTAGAATTTTCATTCATTCGTCAATGTTTCATTTGATACCTCACATTTATTCATGAAAAACAGCACAAGGAAAGTTGTGTATTCTCAAATCCTTTTTTCATGGCTACAAAGGGATTGCATTTAAAAGGGTACTAGCTACGAAGTTGACAAAAAATCAGAATATTATTTTGTTTTTGTTTCAAACATTTATAAAAGCGGAATTGTGAAATAATATTTCGGTATCAGTAGTTAGTTTTGTTTCAATTTTGTCAAAACAAGCTCAAAAACATCGATGATGACTTTATTATTAGCTTGCAAGTCATTAATTCAACTCATTTGAATTGGTATTCATGCGAACTTGAATTCAACCCTTAACTTGAATGGGATACTCATGGGCTAAGCATGTTTATTTTTTAAAAAAAAAAGAATGTCAACATTGAAAATGGAAACAAGGCAGCCACCGGGAAGATCTCTGTCGTTAACTGATTCTGCCCACAATCATTCGATGAAATACAGGTATAACGATGATTTGCATATTATGGCATGAAATCAAAGCTCCATATACACATGTACGTCTGCGTTTGCTTGCTTGTATATTTAAATTCATATTTATGTTTACATCAGGTCATATGACCTATGGAATTCTTCATGGATCATCACAAATTAATAAGATGTCTATTCTAAAATATACACGAAATGTTGATACATTATAACAAGTCTATGCATTGTAAATTGTTTCCTTAGGACTTATGAAATTTGGATAGACGTTTTTAAAGGGCATTAGCTATGAGATATACAAAAATATAAATATTATTTTTTGTTGTTCAATCATTAATGAAGTGAAAGAGTGAAATAATAATGCGCTTTTAGCAGCCAAGTTGTTGCAATTTTGTCAATATAAGCTAAGATACATCGCTGATGAATTATTCACTTGCAAGTGAATAATTCAACCTCATTGAATCTGTATTCATGTGACTTGGGCTACGCATGCATTCAGCTATTTAAAAGGAACAGAATATCAACATTGAAAGTAAACAAGGATGAACCATTTGGTTGACTGATTCGATTCAAAATAGATACATTCTTTTACAGGTAAAAACGATGATAAAAATTCTTTTAAACCTACAATATGAAATCAAACAGACTTAGAGAAATTCAATTGCACGTGGTCGCTATATATTTATTTTTATATTTATGTTTATATCGGGTTATATGACCGTCGGCAGTCTTCGGAGGTCATCTCGATGGTAAATTAGATGACGTCTAGACAGAAATACACACGAAATGTTGATACATATTATCGAGTCCATGCATTGTTAATTGTTTATTTCAAATTTTTTGCAATTTGGATATACATTTTAGTATGTTAAAAATCAAAGATGAGAATTCGAGTAAAATCGGTGAACATGAATTTGACAGCTAATACCCTTTAATATGTTATAAACAAAATACGAGTTTTTGAGTCGTATCGTTGAACTTTAATTTTACAGCTAACGCCCTTTAAATAGTCCGAGTAATAGTCGTCACAACGAAACGAGTATTATACGAGCATCCCTGTGAAAAGAAAATCGACCCATATTTCTCATTTCTTATACTATTCTACACCTATATAAAAAAAAACCGATAACAACAAACTTTTGAATGGCAAAGGTGTTCATTATCCACGGTATCAATTCTATATTTACTCAATCACCCGACTGCCCTGGCTCTACATGCTCATTTTGATACAGATTATCTAGTGAATAACTCGAAACCTTTACATAATTGAACTGACAGGGCATGAGACTTTGTTTTTCAAAAAGCTTCAGGTTTTGGATTAGGCTTTCTGTAAAATTCAGCTTGATATTATCAGTTTTTTTATTTGTTAATTTTACACTGTAAAAATTGAATTAAGTCTAAGAGAACCGGATTTATTTACTTGTTATTGGCTTCGGACAAGCTTTTAATAACTGCTTGTACTTTTAGATTGGTACTTTGTGTCTTTTTACCACGTGCCAATATGACGAATCAAGCCATTTAATACTGATTTTATGTCATATTAGTTTTTCGTTTATTGTATTCATAAATCGGTTTACTTGTTTGAATTGTTTCACATTTTGTTATGTCGGTACCTTTTAAAGCTGAATGTACGATATGTTTTATATGGTGACCTTTACTGGCTTACGTCATTTGTACTCTGGTTGATAGTTGTCTCCTTGCCATTCATACCATGTCTCCTTATTTTAAAAGCATTTTCATATCTGACATGTGAAATAAAAGATATCAACCCCATTTAGTTTGTGTACAGTACATAGAATGCTTATGCATGCACTCACTAATGAAGTGCAATACTTATTTTCGATGATGCTAAAAAAAAGTAAAATAACAAAAATACCGAACCGAGGAAAATTCAAATCGAAAAGTCCCTTATCAAATAGCAAAATCAAAAGCTCAAACACATCAAACGAATAGAAAACAACTGTCATATTTATGCCTTGGTACAGGCATTTCCTTATGTTAAATTAACTTCATACACTCAAGTGTAACCATAGTTGTAATTGAACAATATCCTTTCTTTAATTCAACCCATAACATGTTCAATTGATTGACAAAGTTATATTTCTTAATGAACCTTATTGATAACATGTATTGCAGTCGTCAGCCGCCTTCATTTCTGTTGTTAAAATTTGAGATTTATATTACTTTCTACTTTGTACTTCAAACAAACGCATACTTATAGATTGTATGAAATGAGTTGTCACAGTGGCAGAACTTAAAACTCAATCATAGAGAGAGAGAGAGAGAGAGAGAGAGAGAGAGAGAGAGAGAGAGAGAGAGAGAGAGAGAGAGAGAGAGAGAGAGAGTCTTTGTGTGTATGATTCACATTAGTTTAACAAAGAATATCTTAATTACAATACAAAAAGGAGATGTGGTAGGATGGCCTATGAGACAACAACCCAGAAAAGTTCAAATGACGAGGATCAACACAATTTTAGGCCATCGTACGACCTTCAACAATGAGACAAACTCATATAATGAAAGGTCCCGACAAAAAAAATGTGAAAATAATTAGTCTCATTTTGGCAATTTCGGGCCGAAATCCATATTGAAAAAAAAAAAAAACCATACGATTCATTAAAATAATTAATATACGAAGTAATATAGTTATATTAGAGGTTTTTACAATTAATTGTTGATACTCCACCAAACTAAGGTAACTTGACATGGGATTTTACCGAATTGGTCGTGGAAAATTTCTGACTCAAATTACTGGGTCTTTTATTTACAATTCATCAAATGCCGAATTTATTTTTCAAAATAAATAGCTGAACATTTTTTATAATTGACAGATATTCAATATTGGTACTGTTGTAACGTCATATATAGAATTAAGATTTTTGATTGTCTGTTAAAAATTGATTCACAAGCAATTTAAACGTGTATACACAATACAAATTAATCTTTTTCATTAAATGTTGTAGGTTCAATGCATATTCTTTCATCTATAAGAACTCTATGAACAATTTTTAATGAGCATCATACAGGTTATATCAGGAAGGATAATGATAGGAAAGCATACGATAATGGGAAGGAAGGACGGTAGTAAATATTTTATTAGATTTTCATAATTTTAATAATGCAAGGTTCACACAATGTTTTATAAAACTGTAAAGTCATTTCATTATAAATCTTTTAACAAGAATGATTTCTGACATCTTTTTAATATTTTATATATATTGAAGTTGACAGATTTTTTTTATTTCTTAATAACTTTGCAAATTACAAACCCCTCAATCCTTTAACCAAACAAATCAGAAAAAAGGAAATAAGACCAAAATATAAAAATTCATATATAATTATGGTCGGGCTTTTCTAAGGTGTATTGACTTATTATAGTCATAGCCACAAGTAAAGGCATCATATATATGTATTATATTACCTCCTATACATTTCTAGGAATATCATTAGTTAAAAGCAAACACGTGGAGACCCTGTATATTTAATATGGGGTTAGTGGGTGTGATTTACTTTAATATATGGTTAGTAGCCGTGTTACGTCCCTTTATAAATACAACATGACGTTGAAGAAAAATCTGAAACGTTTCGCCCAAACAACAGACAAAGAAATTGATGATGAACGACTAAAATTAAATGCAGATAACACATAAAAGCAAACAAGTTGTTATTGTTGGCATTTGTTTTTGTATGGACCAATGGAAGGAGGTTCTTAATATTGAAGACTTGATCACTTTGATAGGCAACTAGTCTAAGTGCCATCTCCATGTATATACATGTGTGAGGGTCTGGATTCGGGTCCTTCTTTTCTGTATTCTTTAATGTTTTAGGTCATTATTCTCTATTCTTTATACTTTTTGCTCATTATTCTCTATTCTTTATATTTAAGCACCTCATTGTTCTCTATTTTTATTTTTTTGGGTCCATTTTCTCTATTCTTTATATTTTTTGCCCATTATTCTCTATTCTGTTAACCCCCATCCACACCCTCATATATATATATGCTTTTAAGAATCGTGACATATATAGCGACCATTTATTAAAAGTCATTGTTTGGCAATAACTGGTACCGTTAATTTTATTGTAATGGAAACCTCCAGTGTAACACACTTTTCGGAGCAATAACCGGTCCCATTAGTGTTATTGTAATGGAAACCTCTAGTATAATACACTATCCGGAGCAACAACCGGTCCCATTAGTTTTATTGTACTGGAAACCTCTAATCTAACTCACTATCCGGAGCAATAGCTTGTCCAATTAGTATTATTGTAATGGAAACCTCTAGTGTAACACACTATTCGGAACAATAACCGGTCCCATTAGTGTAATTGTAAATGGAAACCTCTAATGTAGCTCACTATCCGGAACAATAACCGGTCCCATTAGTGTTATTGTAATGGAAACCTCTGGTGTAACACACTATCCGGAGCAATAACTGGTACCATTAGTGTTATTGTAATGGAAACTTCTAGTGTAACACACTATCCGGAGCAATAACCGGTCCCATTAGTGTAGCATTTAAAATTGAATACATTTAAAAGTTTACAAGAGAGAACTGGTAACCAGAAGTTAAATTATTATTGAACAAGTTCTTCTGGCTGGATATTCCACTGTACGCATACTCATTCTGAGAGCTTAGAAAACTGCAAACACATATACAATTATTTTCAATAAATCTGTATTTGAAAAAAACCACAAATTTTCAGCTATTATATATATTAGATGTAAAAAGTATTTGTTCATATTTTATAGTTCAAATGTTACACCTTGATGTATGAACTACTATGTTTGGATAGTATTATTTTCAGGTAATATCTCATAATTAGTAGTTTGAAAACAGGGACGAAAGATACCAGAGGGACAGACAAACTCCTAGATTGAAATTAAACTGACAACGCCATGGCTAAAAATAAAAAGACAAACAGACAAATAATAGTAATTGAAACCTCTATGTTTGCCTTGAATTTCTTATCAACTCTGATCAGAAATTGGAATAGCTAGCCTTTCAGTTAATAGTGACGTTTAAGAACGTTATATATATGAAGAAGTTTATAATGGTGGCACATCTGTAATTTACCTGTTTGGGTTTAACAGATATAAGGACCATCTTCCTCCTCCATTGCCTTTAATCATCACGTAAAACATTCCTTATTTCCTGAAATACTGTGAGGCAGTTATTTGTTTTCATATCTGTTTGTTACTTGAAAACAGTTTACGAAAGAATCCCCGATGAATCCCTGTGCATGAGATTGTGAAAACATTAGTGTAAGAATCTATAATACTAAAATAACGAGGTCCAATTTGTCAGCCGTCATGACGTAAAAACGATGAATCAAAGAATTCAACTTTATATATAACTAATATAGTACAATGGTGTTGAGTAAAAATTACACCACTCCAGGCCCATTTGTTTTCCACGTAATTAATATTGCCAATAATTAAGAAGTTCCGGGTCGAGTCCGACACCGATACCAATAGTATATGTAACATATAGCTTCCGGTCGCATCACAAAATAACATGTAAGTTGATCGTTCTGGAAAAACTTTTTTAAGTCGAACGCAGTTGAACTGAAAAGTAATGCTTACAGTGTAGGGTTGCCTTGATGACCAACACACGCCCCCGGTTTAGCTGAATCCTAAGGGATTACAAATAATAATGCCAGCAACGACTCAAAGGTAGCGTGAATACATCATTTTGGAGGGAACCCAAATCGAGACTTCAGTGCACAAATTCGTTCCCATCTTTTAAAGCCACAATAGAGGGAACCCAATCAAGCCACAAAACTTTTCTCTGATCCCCACAAGAAAATTTCCTATCAGCATTGACAGTAACAAAATAAAAAGGGGTGGGTGATGTGGGTACACTGCCTTGACAGTAACAAAATAAAAAGGGGTGGGCGATGTGGGTACACTGCCAGGATGGGCGATGTGGGTACACTGCCACTGGGCGATTTGGGTATCCCGACGTTAGGGTTGCACTGATGACCAACACACGCCACAGTTTAAGCTGAATGGACATGAAAAATCCTAAGGGATTACAAATAATAATTATTTTTGGGACTGCCATTTACAAAATAAAAAGGGGTGGGCGATGTGGGTACACTGCCACTTGGCGATTTGGGTATCTATAATACTAAAATAACGAGGTCCAATTTGTTAGCCGGCATGAAGTAAACACGACGAATCAAAGAATTCAACTTTATATATAACCAATATACGACATTGGTGTAGATTAAAATTACACCATTCAAGGCCTTTTTGTTTTCCACATAATTAATATTACCGGTAATTAACAAGTTCCGGGTCGATTCCGATACAGATACACATAGTATATGTCACATGTAGTTTCCGGTTGTAGTATGTTTGTATGTTATGTATCTTCCTCCTTTAGTAGGAGCACCACCATGGGTTATGGTCTTAAGGAGGAAATTTAACACACTGTATCGGTACAAATTTAATACCAGCATTGCCTACCCAGTTTCCAAGTCTGGCCATCCTCTAAATATAGAAAATGAAAAATCATAAAAACATGTAAGAAACCAAGACGGGTTCGAACAAAAAGATTTTCAAACCAGAGAAAACTGTGCACATTGCAATCAGCATGAATTTATCAGATGACAATACGAATACTAAATTTGCTAAAATTAGACATAGGCACTTTTATTCAGGCACGGATCCGCGATGTCGCGGATGTGTTCTAGTATGACATAAAATAGGGCTACTGAAAACGAACCTAGACATGTGGAATAACTGAACACCTAACCTTGACATCCATGGGAGCCGTATGACATGTGAAATAACTGAAAACATAATCTTGACATGCGTGGGAGCCGTATGACATGTGGAATAACTGAAAACCTAACCTTGACATCCGTGGGAGCCGTATGACATGTGGAATAACTGAAAAACTAACCTTGACATCCGTGGGAGCCGTACGACTTGTTGAATAACTGAAAACCTAACCTTGACATCCGTGGGAGCCGTATGACATGTGGAATAACTGAAAAAGTAACCTTGACATCCGTGGGAGCCGTACGACTTGTGGAATAACTGAAAACCTAACCTTGACATCCGTGGGAGCCGTATGACATGTGGAATAACCAGACTAGGAAATTTATTTTTCCAGAATTTATAGACTTTATTAATTTTTGTGTCGCTTTTTCAATAACGTATATCACATGTCTTTCCTTTTCATTAATTCATTTCTGTTCAAATAGCTCAGAAGTCCAAATATATTTGTTCTGATGCATGTTTTGGACAACATTTGTACAAGTTGATATTTGTGTACTTCTATAATTTTCTGACACTCTCATCAAAAATTTTATATGTACTCATTGTAATATCACACGAATTGCTGAACATGGACTGATACCATGACTAATACTCTGACATATTCTATAGTGTAGACAATATAATTATTATTATTCTAATAGTTTTATAGGTGTATCATAACAGTTCCTAAAGGATTGAATAATGAAATTAAAGAAATCGAAAATAATTTACCATATGAATATAAACTTTTTTTTAAATCGAAATTATGTAGTTTTATAAAATAAAAAAACCCATTTTTTATTAATTGAATATAACATTTGAATGCAAAATCGGATATATCAAACACGAAGCATTTCAAATAATCGCACACGGAAATATTCATGCGATGAGTGAACCCCAACCTTTGAAACTAAAGAACTCGCGTTTGTTGCAAAACTGTTTACGGCAAAATTGATGCATGTAAATGAATGTTATGAGAATTAAAAGTACAAAATTTTCAATAGATTTACAATGTACCTAAACTCTTATTTTAAATTACGTTCGATTATTTTACAATAAAAAGAAACCCAATAAAATTGATTTTAAAGAGACTCACTTTCGTTGTTATACATTACTTAATTCAATATTGGAACATAATAGCAGTACTAATTTTATTTGACTAAAATAATTCAAGTGAAAAGTAAACAAATTAGCACAACATCAATACATTCACGTGAAGCAAATTCTATTTAGAATGCCAATTAAAATTTAATGAGAAAAAGCTTAATACCGTGGGAGTGATAGAACGTGTTTTGCAATGTAAATATCACTATGGCTTCCTAATTTAGAAACTTCAAATTTTAACGCGCGTTCCTTTTTATTCTTTTCTTTCTATTATGTTTAATTATTGCAAAACCTTTTCCGATCATCCCAGTCAATCGGTTACGTTTGAAAGATTTTAAATAACTAAAATTCGTATCATTTTGTCATGTATTGAGAATGAGATTTACTCCCCTATATTGGTTTGAAACTTTTAACTTTGCGTACGCGTATCCCGCAGACAATTTTAGGTTATCTAATGAACTTAGTATGATCTTACTTTTTGATTCTTCAGGTACATGGCTTTCAGAAGCACTTAAAGGTATATAGCAAAAATATACCTCGCTAGGTCATTTGACTTGATTTGTATTTGTTTACCCTTCAGCCGAAAACATATCGTGAGAAAATATAATGTAATTTAAAGAAAAACTGAAAAAAGAACAAGATGCTAGCTTGGAGCAAATAAGTTACCACGTTGTATCAAATGCATTTAAAGTTATGAAAACGCAATGCAACGCACTTATTTGTATGTGAAAAAAGATATAAATGCAACGTTTTGGCGATATTTCTGGATGAATTTGTTTGATAGAGACATCAACTACAACTCTCGGTAAATTTGATCGATAGATATATTTACGCCAAGCATTGGCAAATTTGTTCGAAAGAGATATCAACGCCAAGTCTTGGTAAATTTGTTCGATAGAGATATTAACGCAAAGTCCTGGTGGATTTGTTTAATTGCGACATTGGTGCCAAGTCTTTGTGAGTCTGTTCAGATAGAGATATTTACGTCAAATTTTGGTTAATTGCATAGACGGCGTGCACAAAGCTGAGTCCACAAACGTAACGTCTTCAAATTACTAAAATCATTTACGACGTCGGCATTTTTTCCCCAGAAAATAAAAGCGTAACAAAAATACTGGACACTTAGTTTATCACATAACTTTAAACATAAACGTTCAACATATTTCTTTTTTTCGAACAACAAAGCACATCAAATGCACATTCTGGAAATCTAAAAAAATATATGCTAAGGGCAGTGTAATGGAAATAATAAGCGACTATGTCGTGGACCCTATTCAGAAAATAGCGTTAAAACGTCATTTCTTTAAATTGTAACATAATAGCTGGACATTAAAAAAAATTCAGGTGTTCAGCCTGGACTATCGAATCATTCGTTCCCTTGTCACCATCTTATGGTGTTTATATATCTCAGCTAGTTCGATTCGCTCGTGTATGTAACAACGTAATTGATTTTAACGAAAGAAATCTCTGTATTACTGAAAAATTATTACACCAGGGTTTTCGATATCACAAACTAGTCAAAACATTTACTAAATTTTATCATCGGTACAAGGACATCATTCGTAAATATAAATCAACATGCAGACATTTTATACGTTGAGGTATTTCACATCCAATAATTTAAGGTAATATTCTATACAAAGTATAAAAATGTCATCATTCACCTAAAAAGCAAACCAAACCTTTAAACAGACTTATTCAAAAGGGATGTTGTTACGATACTGTTGTCAGGTCATTAAAGATGGCATATTTTTGAATTAATATTGATACACTCATAGGGTCTTTGCATCGGAAATAAACACATTTATTCTAAAACCAGTTGTTGGCATGATACGGGTTGTGTTCTTTTCATATATTTTATGATGGTATGATACTTAACCCCTAACGGGAGGGATTGTACTTGATTTTCATATGATGAAGACATAATCTTTCAATCAGTTTAACTGAGGTCTGGAGCTGGCATGTCAGTAACTGCTAGTAGTCCTTTGTTAATCTATGTATCATTGTCATTTTGCTTAGTTTCTTCTGTTACCTATTCTGATATCGAACTCGGACTTCTTTTAAACTGAGTTTTACGTGAGTATTGCTGTGTGTTTGTTTATTCTACATTGGCTAGTGTTTATTCTACATTGGCTAAATGTATAGAGGGAGAGTTGAGATCTCACAAAACATGTTTAACCCGCCGCATTTTTGCGCCTGTCCCAAGTCAGGAGCCTCTGGCCTTTGTTAGTCTTGTATATTTTTAAATTTTAGTTCATTTATATGTTTCGGAGTTTAGTGTGACGTCCATTTCTACTTAACTAGTACACATTTTTTTAGGGACCAGCTGAAGCCCGCCTCCGGGTGCGGGATTTTCTCACTGTGTTGAAGACTCATTGGTGGCCTTGGGCTGTTTTTTGCTCTTTGGTCGGGTTGTTGATTCTGTGACACATTCCCCATT
This sequence comes from Mytilus coruscus, assembly GCA_017311375.1. Taxonomy (NCBI): domain Eukaryota; kingdom Metazoa; phylum Mollusca; class Bivalvia; order Mytilida; family Mytilidae; genus Mytilus; species Mytilus coruscus. The sequence continues at coordinate 11,138,884 of CM029607.1, read as the reverse complement.
TCCATTCTCAATTTTACTTTCTTACTATGTTCTTTCTGATCGGGCCCGAATTAGTGGTTCTATACCAAAAAACTATCATCTTACTTTTTGCGTATTTTGTTAAATGTTCATTTGTTGTATTCTAGTACATGTATTCTTATACATGTATTTTTTATTAGTTATTGCATGACCCTTGTAGATGTAATTTTGCAATATAGAAAGATTTATTTAATAGAAAAACAAAGGATATGGGGTATCCATTCATGACACAAAATCAGTACATGCACAGCAAAAAAAAAAAAAAAAAACACACACAATAAGCAAAGGAACAGTGCTTTGTTTTGCTGTTCTTCATCTCAAAGTCACAGTGAGGCCTTCAACCTTCATTTATTAAAACTTAACTAGATAAATTCTGATCCGGCTTTCAACAACAATGAAAACTTTGTAAAAATAATTTAAAACATGAAACATAGCAAGTTAAGGGCTTAACTCCTGAATTTTTCTGGGATCAACCGAATAAAAGTATTTATGACAGGCATGGTAAGGTATAATTGGAAGGATTCGCTGTCGATTTTCTAAGGCTACTATAGGTTTTATAAATTGTTATGGTATCTTGTTAGTAGATGGTTACTCTCTCTGTTTTCAAAGAAAAAAAAAATAGTTAAGAGTTACCGGTTTAGTAACACCAAACTGAAACATGATAAAAGTATAACAAAAATACCAAGGTAAATTCAAAAAAAGATTCGTAGCAGTCTTTAAGTATTACCCTTTACCAAATTTTCATTGGTCAAAAACGCATATTGTTCAAGGATTGACAGGTCTAAAGGATGTGCAATAATGTGTACAGTATTTTGTTCAACTAGTGCTTTTCCAGACGACATTTGTTGGTTTTTTTCTAATCTCTCTCAGTTTTGCATTTGAGAAACATAGAGAGAATGCCTTCTAGGAGGACAAACTACCTCTATTCCCTTGTTTAGTAAATGAGCAAAACGATGCTAAATTTACTAATTAAAGTGTATACTAATAAACAAACGGTTTGCAGTTCACTATATTCTTAGACTATGTTTGCACGTCCAGCGAATCAAACCCACAGTGTGCTAAACTTTTTTTATTCGATTTAAAATGTTTAAAGAGTATTAGGTGCTCATAATTCGCTACTTTAATAAGTGAACACAATAAAATTAATCATCGATCTGGAAATAATGTTGACTAATTGAAAAGTAACCTAATAAAAACAAAAATTACCAATCTTTTATTAGGATAACATTGCCGTATCGTATTTTTAATAAGTTTATTGGAAGATTAAACAGTTGGGTGAAATTAAACTGTATAAACATTGCTGACAATCGCAAGTTTACATGGAGGTCAGTTATATCCAATGATTTAAGGATGCAAAACTGTGTAAATACATAGGCAGGAATACATCCATAAGGTGCATAAAACGTTTCAGACAAGTTTACATAGCTGTTCTAATATATGTTTTTGCAAAATTCTAAAATTTTTCAACTTTCAACAAACAATATGTTTTTTGTTTACATGTGTGTAATAAATAGACACGGCTGAAACACTATTTATCGAGAGGATGAGATCCTATAACATTTCTTTTCGTGGAAATAATATTCGTGGTTAAAGAAAGTTGCCAACAATTTATCTTGTTTGTTTATCATTTCAATGGAAACCATCTATTTTTTTTATAATAACTGTAATGTATATCTTAATATTTAATCCATGACGTCCGCGAAAGACAGTATCCTTTGAATATGTATTTTAATAGCAATGAGCCCAAAACATTTTTGTGTTGTTCTTTTTTTCATGTCTTGCTTTCAAAAGTATTTCCTTAAAGAAAATCCTTCGCAAAAAAGAAACTCGGAAAACTCAGAAAGACAAACCAATCCAAGACCACAGGAAAAGTGAAAAAAAAATAGATTTTCTGGGTTTTATAAAAGACGTTCATGAAATATAACAATTTCATAGTGATTTGTTTTAAAAATAGAGCTACATTTTCACTAATAACAGGTATATGAATAAAAGGTGATGTGGTGTAAACAAGAGACAACAACCCAACAAAACAAAAAAAATCAAGACATCAGAGGTCAACAAATGTATTTTTTCGTCCATCATAATTTATCGAAGCAAGATTGTTTGATAAGATATAAGAGTAACGATGACAGATCACAATAAAAAGACATCATGGTTTTCTTGACGGCTATGGAATATTGGTTAAAGATGACTACGAACATTTTCTACATTTCGTAACCGCAATCTCGTCATTCTTTTCCTGGATTTATCTGATTGCAACTTTATTAGAGGAGTTTTACTTACAAATAATAAGCAGATAGGGTCAGGAACAGGAGCACATGAGTTCAACTCCGGATTTTTGTTTGTGTTCGTGTTTATCAGACATTTAGTTTTCTCTGCAATGTGTGGTGTTTTCTTCCATCAGCGCCTGCATACGGAGTATATATATCCCAGTAGATACGATATTCCAGGGCTTGTATTTTCTATCATGATTTCATTGATAGAGGGTTGCTGCTCACAAGGAAGTTATTAAACCAAGAGTTCCAAGTTGAGAAGTTGAAATCATCCCTTCGTAAGTTTTACGGACGCCATCACGAGTTGGTTGACCGTTATGGAATATCCGTTTCACAGATGATAGCGGATATGTTCCTAATGTCGAAACTACAATCCCGCCCCCTTTTCCCGAATGTGACCTACCGAATGAGACTTATTACCGGGTATGTACTAACATGAGCATCACGACGGGTGTCACATGTGGAGCAGAATTTGCTTACCCCTCCGAAGCACCTGCGATCACACCCAGTTTTTGGTGGGGTTCGTGTTGCTCGGTCTTTAGTTTTTTATGCTGTGTTTGTATACTATTGTTTGTCTGTTGGTCTTTCTCTTTTTTAGCCATGGCGTTGTCAGTTTATTTTCGACTTCTGAGTTTTAATGTCCGTCTGGTATCATTCGCCTCTCTTTATCTTTATCTGCGAATAGTGAAATGTTATTAACCCTTGGTACCTCCCCTTTTACCAGCTCGGTTTTCTTTTTTTTTTTTGTACAAGTTTTGTTAAACCCCGTCATACCCCTTACCTATTTGTTCATAATATGTAATTTTCTTACGACATTCTTACTTTTTTAAAACATCTGATTATTGCTATACAATCACTGACATTTTACAAAGCCTTTGGCAATATTTACGTATTGTCTTTAGTAAATAACCAAGCTGTAGCAAAGAAATAATTAAATGATATAAATGACATCAAATAAACAAACAAACAACAACCAGATGAATTTAATTAACTATCGTGGAGAACAACCGTCGTTCAAAATAGTTTTGTAAACGAAAATATAAAATACAACACCTTTATTGATATTTTGGGCAAAGGTTTTATTATATGTTAGAAAAACTGTCGAGGCTCTAATGAAGTTTGCCATTTAACATATGTACTGTTATATAGTGAATGTATAATGTATAACGAAAATAAATCCTTTAAGCAAAATCAGCAATTATTTATCAAATACAAGACTAGTGCGTCATACATGTAGGTTAGCAACATTTAGAAATATTTGTGCTAAGACTATTGCCGCCCAATCCAAACACCTGAAGTAATGCCAAGTCAAATTATTCATGTTATTTTCGATATAAGTAAAAAAAACCTTATTAATATTGTATATGATATTTCAATTTGTTTTACAAATTGAATAGATATAATAATAGTTATTTAAATGAAAAACGAAAATATCCGCCTTCTTATAATTGTTATGATTTATTATAAGTTCATATTTTATATTTATAAAATGTTTGGTTTAAAGTTTCTTACCTTTTTTTTCCAATGAACGCTTCCACAAACAATATCACCAAATGACCAGTCTCGAAGTAGCATTCAACAACTTCATAAATAAACCATTGCCTAAGATCATTACAATTATAAACACTTCACAATTTCATAAACCAAGTTGTCTATGTACTTTCATTCTCCAATGAAAACTCTCCTACTGTCTTACGGGCGTGATACCTGGTGAAACAAACTCAATTAAGTAGTAATCAATTTATCAATAAGCATTGGTCACATTATCTTGATATTTTAAGAATAATAAAGCACGTTGTTATCTGAGACAAAGTTGAGCTTCAGCACACGCTGTCTCAATACAATAATTAAACATATCGATGTCCAATAAAATCTTTATTTGTTCACTTTGAGAAGGCTCCTATCTATATTTATACTGCAATATCCGAACGTTTAAGAAACTTTACGTAAAGTTTGAGTAAATAATATCTTTTATTGCGTAGAATAATCAAATAGTTCTTTGTAAATATGAGCAATCTAATCGATGAACGAAGAAAACATTTTCTACTTTTCGGTCATTATTTTCTACCAAATTCAAAAGGATTTTTAAGTAATTCTCGACGAGAGGATTTCATGCAGTGCTATGTCTTAATTTCGGTATTGCGTCGCAACTATTCGAATTGAAACAGGAACATATGAAAATATATGTTTAGATAAAATGTTGTGTCTTACTTGTAATGCAATTGAAGAGGAAAGCATGTATACAGATTTATGTGAAAGCCTTTTTAATCATGCTAGTCATTTTAAAGATAGTTTGATGATGATATGCAATTTTACACTGCGATAATCTGCCACGATATATTATTTAAAAAAGGGTTTTATATGTTTTATGCTTGTACATAGATTACTTTTATGTAAATCTGTTTTAATCAGTCTCTAATTGCTATTTTTAGAGTGGCTTATGTATGCTGTTAATCTTTTATATATGTCTATATAACAAATAGGTTTAAATGCTTGTATGCACATTAGTTTTATGTATATGGGATTTTACTCATTCTAGTAACTCATTTTAGAGTAGCTTATGTATTCGCTGTTATTTACCTGTTATATATGTCTGTGTTTTATATATATGTACATGAGGTGAGTCTTTGATAAACTATTTGTCTTTTCTTTGTCTTGTCTTGCAGAATATTTAATTTGCCCAAATCAAGTACTAGTAATTAGTTATTTGTTAAAAAGTGTATTATTGTAATTTTTTTACTTGCTTAATTGAAATAATTAACACAAGTCAGGAAGGTCTGTGTGCAAAATAATTCTGCTATGTCTTAATTTTGAACAGATATATCATGTTAAGGAGGGGTATTTGCGAAAAATACCAGTCGAGAAAATGTTAAATTTCGCGAGCCGTAAGGCGAGGGAAATTCATTCTCAAGACTGGTATTTTTCGCAAATACCCCTCAAGAACATGCTATATCTGTTTAATTACACCGAATGATAACGTACAAAACGCATTGATGATCGTGACATTACAAGCGTCCAGTCGGATAGAGTATTTTTTGGCAAATACCACGGCAGAGAGGGTAAAAAAGGCATATCCTTTTTGCATATACCCCGGCGCTGTTTAAAAATGAACGATATTCATTTGATAAAAGTAAATTGGTGAAAAATACACTGGCTATCAACCAATCAAAACCCAGGATTCTTACATAAGGTGTAATTAAGTCTAAAATAACGTTCACTCATAAGCATACAACTTAACGATAATAATTCAACATATTCAATGAGGGAGACGCTATTGATAAGCGTTGACGAGACCAAAGTGTAAATATCAATTGAAATTGATTACTTTATACTAAATTTTTTCTTCTTTCAATTAAGGTAAAATTAAAATGTTATCAAGCGCGACAAACGATTTTGATATAATATTGTAAATTTTTACATGTTTTTAGTTTAATTTAGTTAGTCCTTCCTATACATTTGGTTTGATCAATATTCTACTCTTAATCCTAAATCTATCTTAATTTATTTTTACGACTATCTTGTGGCATTTATATTGTTGATTGGGTAAGCGATAAATTGCGAAAATCTCAAAGTATAAATATCAAACTATGATACAGTGAATTTTTGTAAATGTTGAAATACCTGTATAAAAAAGGCTTCTGTGTAAAATGAATTTATTTGAAATTGACCCTACATTTTTTTGTGTTTTACCATTGTGTAATATATTAAAATAATAATGAATGTTATTTCTGAGTTGTTGTTTTGTTTTTTTCTTCGTTTAAACTTTTTTGAATAAATGCAAAAACACAAATTAATTAAACTGTTGGTACAAATACTGAGTGAGTACATGTACTTATATTTCCATGGACTTTTTCTACTTTGCTTTTGAAACGGTAACCACACCAAATATGGGTATAATCCAATTCTTATGTAACAATAAAGTGGGGGTCGAGATTCTTAAAACGGTTATTTTTTGTATATTGGTTTGGAAAGGTCTATACTGCGATATTAATAGATTTACAGATACTATGAACCCAATCTGAAAATCTCAAGCGTGGACAAGAAAAATAATACCATGATCATATTGTGTTGTTTAGTTTAATTCAGATATACAAATTATAGTATAATATTTGCATCTATTTATGAAATAAATAAAAATATTAAGTAATGTGTAAGACAATATATCATGAGTTAAGAAATACAAATATCACGATTGATGTAAGATTTAATCAATTTGCGAAAATTTCGTCATTTCATTATTTTGTTCTAGAACTGGGAGCTCAATGTTAAAAAATTTGGCAAAGGGCATTTTATATTTCATACAGAGAATCAGGAATTCCAGGTCATCTACTTCAAACTGTTTATTATTAGCAGAGACCGGTCGATATCCACTTTGTATCAATTCAAAGATAACATCTCTATGTCTTTGGACAAGACCTTTGCAAATTGATACCAATAAATTTTACCAGAAATGATGTTTCAAGTATTGTATAATTTACATAAAACAGGTGGTTACACATTGAAATCATTAAGCTATTTAAGATTGGTTCGATAAATTATGAAATTTTGAGGTTAAGAAAACATTTGCCAGTTTTGATAGAAATGGTTTGCTGAAATTGAAGAATCTCAATGATTTACGATAAATTACTAGATCGGTACACATTAAACAAATAGGAAGATGTGATTTGTTTGTAAATGACACAACTATCCACCAACAGAGCAAAGACGTATAACATAAGACAGTTAATCAGACTCCAATTTAAATTTTAAATTCTCTGCAGAACTTTGGCGATGGAAAAAACAATTCCCATTCGACATAGTCTGTTGTTTGGTTCGATTTGATTGGGAATGAGAACAACTATCCTGTGTGTTCGACTTACATGACGTTGTCTAAAACATTGAATCGTACTTACTAAAATGGTTTTAAAATGTATAGTCTGTATCAGATAATAACTACCCAATGGCCAAATATGTAGAATTTAACAGAGTCGTGATTACCTTCTTATCGACTTTTTGAAATTACTGGTGTAAATATTACATAATGATAATTTTCAAGATATACAGTTCAGTCACTGAGGCAGATTTATTTAATGCAATCTGCGACAAGAACGTGTCTATAAATTATTAATACAGGGGTTTTGAAAATTAATTTGACCTATCTAAGTTTTCCCTAATTTTATCGCTTTTTGAAAAAAAGTAAAATCACAAAAATACTGAACTCCGAGGAAAATTCAAAAAGGAAAGTCCCTAATCAAATGGCAAAACCAAAAGCTCAAACACATCGAACGAATTGATAACAACTGTCATATTCCTGACTTGGTACAGGCATTTTCTTATGTAGAAAATGGTGGATTGAACTTAGTTTTATAGCTAGCTAAACCTCTCACTTGTATGACAGTCGCATCAAATTCCATTATATTGACAACGATGCGTGAACAAAACAAACAGACACAATAGGTAAAAATGTCAAAAATAGGGGTACAGCAGTCAACATTGTGGTATCATCTTAATCACTATAAAAACAAACAAATGTAACGAAGAAGCACAAAAAGGCATACATCAAATTTAACATCCTCATTTTGCTTTATTATTATACAATTATATTTATCTATGTAAAATCCACCCATAAAGGATGAAAGGTTTTAAGTACTGGCGTAAAATCGCGCGTTTGAAATTCGCACAGGTAGACATGAAATAATTTTGTCGTTCAAAGTATGACGGGATACATAAGTATAGAGTCACGTAAAATGGATATCTCAAAAACAGACTTAACAGTAAAAGTAATATTAATAAATAAAATAATAGTGTGGTTCAAAGTATGACGGGATACATAAGTACAGAGTCACGTCAAATGTATATCACAAAAAACAGACTTAACAGTAAAAGTAATATTAATAAATAAAATAATTTTGTCGTTCAAAGTATGATGGGATACATAAGTACAGAGTCACGTCAAATGGATATCTCAAAAAGTAATATTAATAAAGACAAATAAAAGAATACTATAACACGTTATTAAGATGATAAACAACGTCATTACGCAGAATCTATTCTTCAAGACCATCGTGTAGTATTTGTGAAGTTGATACAGAATATTTATCAACAAGGTCTTAGTACCTTCCAATGAACTTTTTTTAGAAAAAGGACGAGACGTTCTTTGACATACCCCTTGTTCATCAACTTTCTGCTCCGACACTGGTTACGTTTTACAAAGTCTGAGTAGGAGCTGCAAGCTCTTGAATACCGAATAAGTTTGAACTTGCTTTCTTATTGTCTTATCATCTTTTTCTCCCATGCAAGACAGTTCGGAAAATATAAATTAAGGGACCTCTTTTTTTATTTTTGTTTTATCTAATTCAAATTCTATTTAATCTTTTTAATTGGTTAAAGAGAACTAAACGTATAGACAAATACACCGCTGTTCAAGGATAGTCTTATGTTTATATTAATGTGCTATTTCTGATTATGAAAGATCAGGTATCGATTTTTCATAATCGTCAAAATGATCATGAATGATCAGATTATTTGTTGATGCGAACCATCCTTGAAAGAGTTCTAATCATTCTGTATTTTTGCTTATTTATCATTGAAATTGATGTAATTAAAGATTGGACTTATATGACTTATTCCTCTTGACTTTTGTTGGTGTATAGATCATGTTCATTGTAAAATTATACACCAAAAACGCATTTAGACACCAAACCAAGTTTGTAAACTATGTCATTTGCGAACGAATATTTTCATTCTTTACTATTTATTGGCTTCAATAACTTTGATAATTTAATTTCAAAACTGCATAAAACCGTTTCTATTACTGATATAGTTCCACACAACTTTAGCATTCACTGTAGCCTATAGTGGAATCGACAAAAGATAGAAATGACCGATGATTTTTTTTTTTTTAAATTTCATCGATACGAGAGACATTGTGTTAGTTTATTGAACAGTTATTTTAAGTACATTATGTGTAAATAAACTTGTCATAGATACCATGATTAAAATTTTAATAGCCAGACGCGCGTTTCATCTACAAAAGACTCCTCAGTGACGCTCGAATCAAAAAAGTTTTAAAAAAGGCCAAACAAAGTACGAAGTTCAAGAGCATTTAGGACCTAAATTTCCTAAAAGTTTTGTAAATTACAACAAAGGTAATCTATTCCTTGGATAGAAAATCTTTAGTATTTTGAAAAGTTCTAAGTTTTGTAAACCTGCAGTAAATTTATAATCATGACCATATCAATGATAACTTCTTAAGTGTTTAGACTCTATGGCTAGTATTCTACCGTATATTTATGACTTTTTCGTGTTTTATCATATATCTTAATAAGATATTTAAAAAAAAGTATTCTTAATTGGGTGAAACTTAGGGTTACTCGCAGCACTGCCAAAACAAATATTGCTTAACCTTGTTGTTAAATTGTTGTTAATAATTTGGAATTCAATGCGACTGTCATACAAGTGAGAGGTTTAGCTAGCTATAAAACCAGGTTTAATCCACCATTTTCTACATAAGGAAATGCCTGTATCAAGTCAGGAATATGACAGTTGTTTTCTATTCGTTAGATGTGTTTGAGTTTTGATTTGCCATTTTATAACGGACTTTCCGTTTTGAATTTCCCTTAGAGTTCAATATTTTTCTTATTGTACGTTTTGAATAGAGGTTCCGTGGAGCACTTGGTAGATCCAGAAATATAACGTTGTTTGTAAAAAACACTTACTAGTAAGTAATATACGCATCCAATACAGTTGTGCATCATTGGTTGAAATTCAAAATGAACATAGAACAGACATATGGATCATCAAGGTTTTCCCTTTGTTAAGTGTGTTGAGTTTCCAAGTGAACTATCATAAGCAGTTTATTTAACCGATTTACAGACACAAATGATGTTGTATGGGGCTTTATGTATGAGGACAACATAATATTTGTACTGGAGGTAGGACAGTTAATAGCAAAATTTGGATCTTTACATACTGATGTAGCATGAGTGTTCATAGAGCCATTAGGATTTTAAATTTTAATTTGTATCAACAATCCCAAAGCATTTACCCATTCAGAAAGAGTATATTTGTCTATTGTCTCGATAAGTAAATTGCATGGTATACTCATCGACTGAATCCATCAGTATTTGAAAGTTGTATCTAATTGATGGATTTAAGCTCTCTATATTTTAGGCCTTGTGAAAACAAATTTCGCAGAATAGTGTTATTGATAATGTCAACAGTAATAAGATGGCTGGATTATTATTGTGCAGTCAGGAGGTTTAGATTACCTTAGTTGATTTTGACAATTTGGCACAACCTTTCAAAATTTTGGTTCCTCAATGTTTTTCACTCATTGTCCATCAAAATCAGTTTAAGACGTTGCTTGATCTGTCACGAACAGTTCTGGTTAACTATTAACAAATCTTTGCTTTTTGGTAAATCATCGAAAAATTTCTCAATTAAAACAAATAACACTTTACAGAACTATCAGACGACACACTTACGATCAGTTTAAAATGTGGCATAATATATTGGAATGTAATCAGAATACATTTTAACTATAGTTTTTTTTTAATAATTAGCATAGGTGTATGTGCCGCCTTTTGTTTTTCTCTTAAAAAACAACAACTGCATTTTGTCGTTATCTAATAAACATTTTGGAAGACACATTTGTATTGAAGTTATGTGTGTTTATTTGCTTTTACGATTTGATACCAGATCTATGACGACCAGAACAGATTGCTTGAACACCGTCACTTACATGTATTCTTTCAAGAATGATGTGTCTTGATCTACCAAATGCCGACTTTGATTAAAGTACCTCTAGCTCTATGCCACAAATAGATATCCTACCGTTTAGACCTAACTGCTTTTATAACAAATTTGTTAAAGTAAATGTTCTTTTTCTAGGTTAAGCAATATTTGATTAGGTAGTGCTGCGAGTAACCCTAGAGTTTCACCCAATTTAGAATGCTTATATCTTTGATTGTTTCGTTTAAATATATGATAAAACACGGAAACGTCATACTTATACGGTGGCATACCAGCAATGGAGTCTAATTTCAAACTCAATGATATACAAGTTTGCTGCTTTCCCCAAAATAGCTATATGTTTGCACCAGTTTTGTGAGTTGGTCTTATAATAAATTCAGAAGGTATTCTGTGGCAGGTATTAATTAGCCATGTTATTCAATTTCATTGGCCCATGTTGTATTTAGAGGCCGCAACTATTTGAAATGTATTCTATGTCATTTGTATACATTTATGGCGTACCGGTATTTATTATTGAGATAACTCCTATTGTGTGCATTTCTTCATATTGTCGTTCTTTCTGTCTATGTGTTAGTTTGCCATTTCCGTAAACCATTTCCTGCTCAATGGGATTATGTTACATATAAAACGATGCGCTCCGGTGACTGTTTAAATGATTGTTTTGCTTTTCGTATCCTTTTTTTTTTTATCTAATTTTATATTTTATTTGTAATGGCGAACTGTAAACAATAAGATAAAATTAAGTGATGTTCATTCAGGAGACAACACCTTGCAATTGATATTACCTATAAAGATCACTCGCTTTATAGTTATTAAGACAAATTTTTAGAGAGTGTCATACTCTCATTGTAATCTAACACATGCAATTTCTGTTGCTTTTCATTTCTATGTGTATACACCCTTTATCCCCTTCCATCAGAAATTGAACTGAGGATTTTCATCTCGTAGAATATTTGCTTTGTCACAATTTGCCATTAGGAGTACAGTTCAAATCGTTGCCATACTAGATAATAATCATCTTATATCAGATCAATTTATTGACAACGAGTTCAAACAGATATCGAATAATGGCATCTATTTATTCATGAATGGTTGTGTCCTTATTTTGTAAATGCTTAATAAGCTTAAAGTTCGAATGATGACCACCTGATACATAACGTCAACATACTCGAAAATATTTCTCCTTTTCTAATGTTCATTAATGACCTTTCTTGGAAGTATTGAAGACATACCTATCTATATTAGTCCTATTCAGGACTTATAACTCTGTCGATAAATATTGGCGGGTATACAATGTTGAAATGTATGCAATAACATATTTTTGTACACGAGTTAAAATTTCAATACTGATTTTTTTATGCTGAATTTTGCTGAAAATATTGAATAAAAGAAATAATTGACAAAAATCATATGCAATGAAGTCTCGTTTAATTTTCTATGAAATAAAAATCTATGAAATAGAGTATTTTTTAAAACAATTATCGTGAAAATTAATATTTGGTTAATTTTTAAAGCAAAATCAACTTATCAAATTTTTCATAATATTCATAATATTCTTATTTTCTTAAAGTTCTTTATGATATATATTTCTTCGGTAGTGTACACGGGAAAGAGAACTATATATTTGTCCATTTTAGAAAACTTGTGTATATCATTTAAACTAAACTCTGGAAATACATGTGTACCAGGATATTAATGTCACCTGATGGCTTTTGTTTGACACGATTCCTTTACATCACATGTTACATTATAACTTAAATCTGAGTTAACCTGTTCGTGTATTGGTCATATTGGTCATAGAAACCATTAAGGGACATTAACTTTAATAGGTACAGAGCATTTATCTATTGTTGGGCATATTTTTTTTTTTTTTTTTCTCTAGAGATGAAAATATATTTTTTCTAAGAAGAATATAATAAATAATGTTTCTATATAAAGATCAATTATACAGAAAAAAGGGGAAAAATCTTTAAAAAAATGAAAATATTTTTCTTATAATTTCAGGGGTAACTGTATTGTTCACTTCAAGTTTGAAATAGTTTATTTTTTGTTCTAGAAATATTAGAAATCAAACATATCAGAATATTAACGAAGAAATTAACAGAAACAGCACAAATTCTGCATAAAAATACAATTGATGTTTAAAAATACATGCGACACTTTCAAACACATCCGCCATTTTATAAAAACCCCGACAAATTCACTTTTTTCAATCGACGTGGGACGTAATTTCCCCTCGATTTAAACTGTTAAAAGTAGCCTGTTTTGTTTCCCTCGGTTTTAGTTTGTAACCCGGATTTGTTTTCTCTCAATCGATTTATTACTTGTGAACAGAGGTATACTACTGTTGCCTTTATTTGCTAGATATATGTGTTGATATTTTCAATATGGCTGCAAAGTATTACTTTTATCTACGGAATTTGTGAATTTGATGTACAAGTAGACATGGGGTCGCTAGATTTACCATTGTGTCAACGGGGGAATGACGAGAAAAAGTACGATTTTTGCGAATCTCCAGGGACGTAATATAATCAAAAGTCAAACTGTTAGGACCAACATTTTTGGGTAGAATTATGTTCGAATACCAAGGATATAGCTGCAAAAGTTAGAAAACGGGTCAGATTAATGATAAAATTGAGCTTTATTGAAGCACCTATGCATTTTATATGGGACAAAATGACACAAAATGGCGGCTCGTAAATTTCTGGAAAATTCTTGATCATGAAAGGGTATCATTCTTGGCAGAAGTAGCCTTGCCTCAAGATAATTATTATTCTAATGCAACATTTATGTAACACTTTGTGTCAATTTATCGTTAAATCCACAGTTGACAGGTCGTAACTAAGGAAAGAGCCGCCATATTGAAGTGCTTGGATCAATACATGTTTGGTTACTACAATATACGCAAAAATTAAACAATATCTACCTCACAAACGCCGTAAATCAAATTTGAATGGTACAAGTAACCTTTAGTTTGAAAGTTTTTACTTGTTTGACATCACGTTTAGCCATGACAATAATACGCCAAAATCATTAATTTTTCGGAAGTTTATTTTATTTCAAATTTATAGATTTTTGTTAAGTTCTAACGTACTATTTCTTTTAATTGAAATGCATAAGAATCGGAAAAACAGAACTGCTGTTGAAGAGTTGTTGCCATCAATTTGGATTTAACAGTCGCAAATATCCGTTTTCCTGCCTCCGATACACGTCGTAAAATATCCATTTGACGAAGGCAACTATTCAACTACAATACTGTTATTCCTAAAATGCACGAAAAAATGGTTACTCTAATGTTACTATGTGGGGGAAATATCCAAGCAACGATTCCTTAAACACTAAATTGTTTACCAATTTTTTCTTAATTCATGTCATGAATAATATTAAAGTGATCAGTTCCCGTTTATTTTGATAATCCTCCTACTGGAGATATCCACGTGTTGTTAAATCTCGTTAATGCATCTTGAATATACAAATCAAGATAAAAAAAAAAAAAAAAAAAAAAAAAAAAAAACTGAAGGAATAGATTGACCTCCAAACGGAGTGAGAACGATATGACTTTCTGTTTATATGTGTTAACGCGACAATTCACTATATGACTTTCAGTTTATATGTGTTAATGCGACAATTCACTATTACCGTTCTGTTTATTGTTGTAGAAAATGTAATTGAGCTTTATCTAACCAACTTTAAACCATAACTGTTTTACACAAACACTGAGTCATACCGATTATGCAATAATCTAAACGACATCTTGCATGTAAAATTAAACTGTAATAGATTGATTAAAAATGATTTGTATAAGGAAAGTAATCATTTAATACAAAAGCATCCAATTTTCTCCCTTCATTTTGAATGCGAATTTTTTTGTTGTTGTATTTATCGATACTCGGACACATATACAACTTGAAATATGACGATTATGGCTTCGTGATGTACGTATTAAGTCCATCGGACGAATGAAATTAAAAATGTGCTATTTTCAATCATTGGCAAATTATCTTGGTTGCTTTAATTGTAATTCGTGAAAATGTCAGTATAACAGATAACAAATATGAGATCAAACTTTGGCTTTAGAGTATTCAAAATGGTCATACGTTATCTAGTGACTGTACGACAACACAAATGCGACACGTTGAGAATGATTTTTTTAATTTCATATTCAGAATCAATGTTCACAAGACTACAACACTTTTCATGTTATCCCTTACAATATGTACAAAACCCCTTTATTATTCTGAATTCATATCTACATGTATATCACTTCTTTCGGTAGGCAGTTATTAAGCAAGTGGATTCCAATTGTAAAATTGAGGTAATCATTTCGAGTGTTTTTACAGAAGCCGTCAATATTTGATTGACCGTTATAAAAAATCTATGTTATGTCCAATTTGAACTGTTTAATTTGGATGCACTTCGGTTCAACATTTTAATGCTACGTAAAGCGAGAATTAATATTACGAATCTACTGATATATGTAGAATTATTGATTTATAAGCATACAAAAGAAAAAGATAATAAATAAACGTCAAAGTTCCTTTTTCTTTTGCCAAATAAAGTTTTTTTGAACTTTGAAACCGAAGGGTGTTTTTTTTTTTTTTTTTATGTAAATATCTTTATTGCAAAAGAAATAAACTTGATAGTTTATTCTCCAATTTATCCTTTGAATTTCAACCGTCCCATAAAGACCAGGTGAGCACAACAGGTCAAAATAGGTGAACGTGGTAATAGATGCCAAATTTAACGAACTCCATGATACAAATTGTTAACCGCACAGATTATGTTAGACCATACCACATTTTCTCTGGTGTAGGTGTTGGTATACCTTTTTCTGAGTTCGATGGTGGTGCTGGTCAATATCTCAATCTTCTCTATGGTTGTTTTTGGGATGTCTTTTCATTTAAATTGTTTAACATCATGTCATGCCCTGACAATTATAGCTTACTATAATATATAGTATTTTATCATCTTGAAAGTTGTACGGGGACTCATAGTTACTTATATTTGGTCTCTGGTAGAAAGTTTAATTTTGTCTAATTAATTGCTTATTGGCATTTTCCTTTTGAAACGTACACAACTTGTATTTTACGACTTATCTTATATGTATTGTAGCAATTAAGTATAACTTCCATTAAGCTCACATATGAAAAGTATAAGCATTGACTTCTACATCATTAGTCTTCGTCAAACCAATTTACTAGGGCAGCAGGCAGCCTGATTAATGAAGAAGGTAACTGAACTTTGATCATATTACATAACATTTCAATGAAACCATGCCAATGTGCTCATATCAAATCTGTGTTTTCTCTAAGGCTTCTATTGATTACGAAACTACATAAGTGCATTTTAAATAAATATAGGTGTACCTTGTTTGTCGTTACTTTCGGATTTTCAATAGTTTGTTCCGATCACTGTTGACGTTTAACATATGCTTTTATTGAGAATTATATTATGATGCCTTTTCCATTATTTTGTTGCCTTTTATTGACATTTGTTGTTGCATCTGTCATGTTAACATTATTTTGAATGCTTTGTATCTTCATTTAAAACATTCAAATAAGTAGTAAAGTAAACAATTAAATCATGACTAAAGACTTATCTACGGAAGTAAACTACGTCTGTTATTCATTATATAAAAACTAAAATGATTGTCCTTCAATCGTTGGATCAATGCAAAACACGTGGATGACCGATGTCGTGGTGAGATTTTCCATGACCAGTGTTTGCTTACGATATGTCATTAATACATATAGGCTACTGTATTAAAAAGGCGGGCAAATCACCTAGAATGGTACAGTGTAAAATTATCTTAATTTCCATTTCTATGTTATAACACATTAATTGTGATCTATAATTATAACATTAACTTAATATTCTAAGGGTATTCAGATGCTTGTTCAAGGTATGGTTTTTAAGTCAAATTAATAGCTCCAAACTAAATTTCTATCTTTCTCTTTAGAAATTGCAGGATCTTAGTTATATTTCTGACCTATCACTACAAAATGTTGCCATCTCTATTAGAAATAAAGATCTATGGTGATCTATAGATGACTGATTTACTGAATGTTTGCTGTTGAGTTGCTGATTTTTGACATTCACTTTACAGTTTGTTTTATTCATGCGTTTTTAATACATATGGCAAAATAATTTCAAGCAATTTCTTCGAGAATTCTAAATTTTGTAAGTTTCAGCATATCGTGTAAGAAAATAATCCAGAATTCACGATAAACCAACAAAAACTAAATTTCAAGTACAAAAATAAACCAATCCATAGCAAACAAATTCTGGCAGTTTTAGAAAGTAAACTTAAGGTAACTTGATGATTTTAAGTCATATCATACTACGCTGTAATATCGGACGTTATACTTCAAAAGCGATTTTGATACTGCAGCCTCTAAAAATGAGCTTCCCGTTTGAATGGTTTTACACTAGTAATTTTGGGGCCCTTTATAGCTTGTTGTTCGGTGTGAGCCAAGGCTCCGTGTTGAAGGCCGTACATTGACCTATAATGGTTTACTTTTATAAATTGTTATTTGGATGGAGAGTTGTCTCATTGGCACTCACACCACATCTTCCTATATCTATTTAATACATGATTCTATACCTAGCAAATGAAGTTTGAACTTAAATGATAATTTTGATCTTAACCGATCTTAAAAGACCAAATATGAAAGTCATGTTAAGTCTAACAGTCGTTTCTAATGCCGTAATTCAGTCCACCTCGCTTAATAGTAAAACTATGGACACCAGAACTGTCTTATGTAGTGGTTTTCTTTGATATTATGTAATTGCCTTATTATATTATGTAGTCTATTTGTTATATTATGTGAATAACATCTAATATGAAGTACGGAATATTATTATGTGGATACCGTTTTATTATATGTGGTTGCATTATTATGTTATGTGGGTTCTGCATTATGTTATGTGCTTATGTGTAGGTTTTTTTTATGTTGTACAGTTTTCTTTATATTATATTGTTATAATGAATTTCTTGTTTATATGTTGTTATATGCAGTACCTTTAATTTTATATTACGCGCAATGAAACCATACTATTTACTTTAATATGAAAATAGGAACTTCGATTTATTACACTCTGCTAGGTGCACTAAAGGATGTTCGCTACTCTTTTCAAAATAAAACCTTTTGAAAGACTCATAAATTTAGTATATAAATAACGGAACTTAAAAAGCAGAAAAAAATTAGGGGTCTGTGTCCTTGTTTTCGAGATATAAGCCATTGAAAATGTGTCGGGAAATGATTTCTCTCTAGACTTTTTATACATTTATCATTGGCACCTCCTTTTTTTCATAAAATATGAAAAAATAACAAGGATTTTATATGATTTTAAAATATGGCTTTTTAAACTATATATAATAAAATTATGAAAAGAAAAGTAAGGGTTAGCATGTAAAATTTTCAATAGCACTACATGGATAAAACCAAAGGATTTCGAATATGTGACAAAAAATCAAATACAAGAGGGGCGAGCATCCTTAATCACTTAAAGTATTGGATTTGTTCTAAATTACCCAATCCTTCTCGATTTGAAGAACAATAAGCGTTTGTCCATTTTTCTGAATTCTGATATCAGATTTCGGGTGGAAGTTCATGAACATATTGTGTGCAAAGGGTCTTCACGAGCAACAATTAGTATAAGAGTTAAATGATTTAAAGCGAAGTCGATAGTTAAAGTAAATAAGGGCGTTAAATTACAGGTACCCTTAGAATTATATAATTCTTACCTAAATTTGTTTTCTCAGTGAATAAAGTTATAACCCATTTTAAGATACTTGTTATAAATCTTCATGTTTCTTCGATGACAATAGGGGGTCACTGGAGGTAGACTATGTTACATTTCCGACCATTACAAAGTTACAAGGATGCCCATAGATTTATTTCATATTTAATTAGGTATCACGAGACATTCATTCGAGTATAAACAGAAATTATAAAAATACGTTATTGAGTCGCACTAGTTGTTTTAAATATATTTAAGATGAGATTAATAATAGAAAACTTTGATTATTTATCTATTTATTTTTATAAATAAACAATCTTTGATTTTATTATAATGTTTAATTAAAACACACATATTATTCAAAATCATACAAAACATCTTAATATTTGGGATTATCTTGTAGGTCTAAATCATTACGTTTCTAAAGGAGTTTTAAGTGTCAACAAAGTGGTGAATAACTGATATGAACCGCTTCGTCCGAAATTTGACAGAAATTCATTTGGGTATTATAGCACATTTAGTGCCATATATTGAACACATTACAGTTCATACTAAGTCTCATCCCATAATTTAGGAGAAGCACATGCATCCCAAAATCTTTTTTGAAAAAAAGTCGTCAATTGGACTGGTTTGAAGGTTAAAAATGATTTTTCAGTACGTTATATAACACCAAAAAGCTTATTACCATTTATAATAAAAAAAAAAGACGATTGTCCACATTATGCACATCATTCTTTGAATTCATTTGATACGAATACTTTGAAAGAAAAAAAAATGGTCTCATTTGAAAAAAATAGAGGCCATATCAATGTTGGACATGCTGCGTCATCTATTGCTGTCAGAAATTTGGTCAAACTGGGGTCAGTTTTCGAACTTGAACTTTTGCAATTAATAAAGGTATCAAACCGATGATACTATATTGATATGAATGTCCCATATTAAATGGCGACACTATCCGGAGCATGAAGAGTGTTTTAACACTCGTAAAACAGTCAGATACCTTAGATATAATTCAGAGAATAATTTCAAACACTATGTTTAAGGACGTGAAAACTTTAAATGCTCTATTTTAAATAACTGAAAACGGAGTAAGCATACAGCATCATAAGAATATGACCGAAAAAGATCTTTCGTATAACCGTGTTTATGTGTTGATTCACTGACACTGGGAACCGGAAACGATTTGTACGTACGATTAAATAAACGATATAGATAAGAATAATTCTTTACAGTCGAAGCAAACAATTATGCGTTTATCCTCCCAAATCGTCCAGTGTTCATAACGATTTATCCTCCCAAATCATCCAGTGTTCATAACGATTTATCCTCCCAAATCATCCAGTGTTCATAACGATTTATCCTCCCAAATCATCCAGTGTTCATAACGATTTCAAATGTTGTGTTATTTGTTTTCACCCTGAATGAAACTAGACGTTAATACACAAATAAAAAATAATTTTAATTCCTCACGTGGATAATAGTTAAAGTGATACATAAGTTACATAGCTGCGTTGCTTTAAAACCAGATTTAACCCACCATTTTCTTCGGAAAATGCCTGTACCAAGTCAGGAATATGGCAGATGTTTACCACTTGTTTCGTTGATTCATAGCGTTTGATTTTTACTAGTTTTTATGGACTTTCCACTGTTTGAATTTGCCTTGGAGTTCGCTAGTTTTGTTAAACTTTTTACATAATTAGTGAATCTAACCTTCCACTTTGTTTTATAAATTCGCCGTGGTATAGCTCACTTGTGCTGAGGCGGCGTAAAACAACCACCAATCAATTGTATTATAACTATTTGTATTATTTCTTTGACGTCTATAAAATATGATTACACCCTCCGTAATTTCGATCTTAACCTCTTTTGCCAACACTTTTTTAATCACGACAACGGTATTGTGAAATTGCATGTTACATGAAGAAATTCAACATAGAAAATATTATATGATAAATGAAGTAACGTGATAAGAGACTGACATCGTAGCACAATACATATTCTGCGAATTTTTATCCTAAGAGAGTGAAAAAAATATCTTATTACTTTGAAAAGAAAAAAAAAAGATAATTTGGGACATAAAACAATATCATAGTCTGCTGCTTAAACAATTACATACAGGACATCTGTCGGATTACAACGCATAAGACAAAAAAAAATTTGTCTCAATAGAACCATAATTTACTTTTGACATTGGTCAACAAATTTATCTTTTTATTTTTTCTGTCTTGAAATTCGAGAGTTTTTCTGGAAAGTAACAAGCCCCAAAATAATAAAAATAAAAATAACAAAAGGACGGGAAACCTTTCGAACTTATTGGACTTAACGATTTCATGCATTACATTCGGATGTTATGGCGTCTAACATTCGTTTTGCATGTACTGTCCTCATCTGAAATGAACTTTACGAAAATTTAAAGTACATACGAACCATGTAAAGAAAGTTAAGGTTTTAATGGAAATATGGTGCATTCATTTGAGAATGTTTCTTTTCAAATTAAAGAAGAGAATGATGACTAAGCATTTTAAGATAACAATTACAATCGGACTGTCTGAATAATCAAATTGTCAAACAATTGTTATGTCTATGAACTTTGTCATTGATGAAGTAAGATCGTCTGAATTAAAAAAATACTGTTTTATGAAAATATGTTTGCAACCTTAATTTTTACTTTCATTAACAAAATCACCATATGCATTTAATAATAAGAATGACATTACATAACATTTACCATTCCAAAAACAACGTGATAATTAGATTTCTGTATGTGTATTTGAACAGCTACGCGTGAGAATCCAATCAATTTCTAATTATGTTCATTTGTAAAACATGTAACGAAATAATTCAACGGTTATTACTAGTCAAATTGATATGTAGATCACGTTTAAACTATGGCCATAAACACACGATTTCAAAATCGATATATTAATGAAAGTTAATATCCAAATATATAATAGTTATAACTATATAACTAATTTTTTTTCTCGAACTAATATGTCCATGAAACTTATTCAATACAACTGATTATCATCATCCATATATGTAATATAATATAGCTAAAGTCTGCATGAAGCAAAACATTGAAAATATTTTTCAACAAACATGTTCAATACTTGAAAAAAAAACATGCATTGAAATTTTTGGTTGCATATAATTTCTGTAATGCTTTTTCCTTACCATGCCTATATAATAGTATTACATGTATGTATACTATAAACTACATGTATTTTTAAAATGCACATTGAGTGGTCCCAAGTAAGGAGTATTATGTTTGTAACACTCAGAAACGTGACGTCTATCCCCCAAACCTGTCCTTTTTATAATTATGAACACTAAAACGCTCCATATGAAGCCAAAACGTCTTGCTTTTTGGTTTTATGGAACGCTTAGTCATGTCCACTGTTATTAAATAGTGATTGTAAAATATAATCACTAATAAATAGACTTATTATTTGGCAGTCACCATTACACATTAACACTGACAGTTGCAATTGTAGGTGAGGAACCCTTTCCAAATAGACCACTTTAGAGTTATGTCCTTTGCTGGAAAATTTCGTCAATTATACACGCCTTTATGACGTCATTTACTAGGTAGAGGGGACCGCCTGTATCCCTGCACTATTGAAGTTCATCAAGTGTCTTCGTGATAGTCAAGATGAACTAGAAATAATGTTTGTTCTAAAAGGTACCTAATAACATTTCTCTAATGACAGAAGTGCTGATTATAAATTATAAAAATTTAATTCGCGAAATGATTCGTGCAATGTAGCATTATTTTTATGCCCCCGCCGTAGCGGAGGGGGCATTAACTTTTACCCTTCTCCGTCCGTACGTCCCAAAGTTGGTTTCCGTTCTCTAACTTAGGTTTGCCTCAACTAAATTTTATGAAACTTATACATAATGCTTATTACCACAAAACACAGATCAAGTTTGAATTTTGGTGGCGTCACTTTAACCGATCTAGAGTGATGCTCCTTTACAAATGGAACAATTACTGAATTTTTCGTTTCCGTTCTCTAACTTTAGTTTGCCTTAACCAATTGTTATGAAACTTATACACAATGCTTACTACCACAAAATACAGATCAAGTTTGAATTTTGATGGTGTCATTTTTACCGTTCTAGACTTATGCCCGTTTACAAATGGATAAATCGCTGAATTTTTCGTTTCCGTTTTCTAACTTAAGTTAGCCTCAACCAAATGTTATGAAACTTATACACAATGCTTATTACTACAGAATACAGATCAAGTTTGAATTTTGGTGTTGTCACTTTTACTGTTCTAGAGTTATGCCCCTTTACAAATGGAAAAATTGCTGAATTTTTCGTTTCCGTTCTCTATCTTTAGTTTGCCTCATCCAAATGTTATGAAACTTATACACAGTACTTATTACCACAAAACTCAGATCAAGTACAAATTTGGGTAGCGTAACTTTTATTTTTTTTCAACCAATTGCTCAACATAGGAACAGAAGTGACGACGCCCCTAAACGCACGAATTATGTTCACTTAAACCAAAGTTTTTGAGGGAAATGCAATTAACTCGAAAGTTGTCTATTTGTTTTGTCTTGCTTCAACATAGTCTCCAAAGCTTAACTAAGGTACAAAAAAAATTATGCTGTTTTTGGCTTAGCCAAAGACGTTAAAAATTTGTTAAAGATTATAATTACAATTTTTGACTCAAATATAATCTTTATTGACTATGATCGTCAGTCTTCCAACTGATGGTTGGTCGTTCTCTCCAGCTTCCTCCACCTATGAAATAAGACCACATTACTGTTTGTTTACATGTAGGTTAGTTTAACAGGAAACACTTAAGGGAAGTCAATGATACATGGTATGTATATCTACTATAATGCAGTTGAATATCTCAATCTTTTGATATCAAGGTGTCTGCCCCAAAAATTATTGGTTAGTTTATTTAAATATATGCTGAATCCGATTAGTTCAGTTTGTGGGGAACCAGTACTGGTGAGTCAATAATATTTGGTGTGTTGTTGTACATGTATCAGAATTACAACATCTCATCCATGGGGGTTAGTTGGTCAACCCCCTTAGTCATGGTTCTCATGATCTATTGACATTTAATCTTGGGCATGTTACAGCTTAAAATTAAAAGGTCAAACCTCAGAAAATTACAATAAGACCACAACCAACATCTTAAAAATTACATGTTACATGCATATTAATATTTTGATGAAAGAAGTTCATCCTCTCAATCTTCTTTGTCATATTCCTTTCATATTCATTTAAATAAATGCCACGAGGATTATTATTAATATACATGTACAACAATAAGAAATCCACCCAATGCCAAAGATAATTATAAGAATTCTAGAGGTCAATACACAATCTCAAACAATAGACAAAATAAAAAAACTGAAAGTACAGCCAATTGATGAAATGTATTATTACATGTATTTGCAAGATTTAAAATATTATATCTTTTACAACTTTTTATGCCCCGCCGTAGCAAAGGGGGCATTAAGTTTTACCCTTGTCAGTCTACGTCCGTACGTCCCAAAGTTGGTTTCCGTTCTCTAACTTTAGTTTTCCTCAACCAAATGCTATGGAAATTATATACAATGCTAATTACCACAAAATACAGATCAAGTTTGAATATTGGTGGTGTCACGTTAACTGTTCTAGAGTTATGCCCCTTGACAAATGGAAAAATTGCTGAATTTTTCGTTTCTGTTCTCTAACTTAAGTTTGCCTAAACCAAATGTTATGAAACTTATACACAATGCTTATTACCAACAAATACAGATCAAGTTTGAATTTTGGGAGTGTCACTTTTATTGTTCTAGAGTTATGCCCCTTTACAAATGGAAAAATAGCTGATTTTTTCGTTTCCGTTCTCTAACTTAAGTTTGCTTCAACCAAATGCTATGAAACTTATACGTAATGCTTATTACTACAAAATACAGATCAAGTTTGAATTTTGTCACTTTTACCGTTATTCAGTTATGTCCCTTTATAAATTTATATGATAGACAAGCGGGGGCATCATCTGTGTCCCATGGACACATTCCTCATTTATTTACTATTAGGTTCAACCTAACATTTTTATAAAACTTTGATTTCATTGTGGCTAGCCTGTAAAAAAGACATCAATTAGAGATCGAAGCAAATACTATTGGGACATTAATTTGAGAACAACAAAAAAAATGTCTATTTTAGGGATACATAATTGGTCATACATGTAGATTTAAAATCTTATTTTGTTATGACGTCAGATTTGGATGTTTACTTCAGGAATGGGGGTTGGTTAGAGACTGGAGGTCAATCCAAGTCTTATATATGCATATATATATACCATCTTTTCCGCAAGTTTATTGTTTTCTGTATGGTATTAAATTAATAATTTTAAAAGATCCATTTTGTAACATCTTGTGATCCGTTTATTTGGCAATCGCCAATGGCAGTCAGCAGGGTTTAAGAACATCTGTTGTTCGACCTGTTAGTCAAATGCGTTTTGTTAAAATATACTTTTTCACTTTTTTTGGTCTTTTGGAAAATGTTGTTTGTGCTGTATTTAGACCCCTCTATCAAGAAATTTGTTTTGCATGCATACGTATAAAAATTGCGGTTTTTATCCAACGCAATCATAGGTTTGAACGTTGTTTTCAATTTAGACTTGTTTATATTTTTTCGTTTGGGCTTGTATTATATTTTCCTTCGGGTTTATATTATCCGTTCATCCTATTACTAATATTTCGACTCTTCAAAATTCAAGAGTCTATCCTAAATTGAGGTAAATTATATGGCCTTCCAAATACCGTTCGATCCCTAACATCACTGAAGAGACATTAATTGTCGAAATCCGGATATGGTGTACTCTAATTTTTGCACCTTTTGTTTGCGGTATACCATCTTTTCCGCAAGTTTATTGTTTTCTGTATGGTATTAAATTAATAATTTTAAAAGATCCATTTTGTAACATCTTGTGATCCGTTTATTTGGCAATCGCCAATGGCAGTCAACAGGGTTTAAGAACATCTGTTGTTCGACCTGTTAGTCAAATGCGTTTTGTTAAAATATACTTTTTCACTTTTTTTGGTCTTTTGGAAAATGTTGTTTGTGCTGTATTTAGACCCCTCTATCAAGAAATTTGTTTTGCATGCACACGTATAAAAATTGCGGTTTTTATCCAACGCAATCATAAGTTTGAACGTTGTTTTCAATTTAGACTTGTATATATATATATATATATATATATATATATATATATATATATATATATATATTGATTCAGTTGTAATGGTAAATAGACACTGATAGATAAGTCTGATAACATTGTATAATTTTAAAGTTTATTCACCTGTTTACAATGATTAGGTGGAAGTATGTTCTTTTTTCAAAAAGAGGGGCACTCAGCATATATTATTAATTAGTGCATGAACTACTTGCTAGAAATTGAATGTTTTTACCACAACTTTGTATGTTTTAACTTGGATACGTACATATAATATAAAAAATAATACATGTCTTTTTCAGGACTTCTGATCCATGTAGTTTGGCATGTTTGTTAGATCATAGAGGTGGTTGTGAAGGGTGAATGTTCATGGAAGTCCTCTATTACAAAGTATATCACTGGACTGAGCTCTTTGTCTTAGTGTATTATTAAAGTGCTTTTCTTTGAGCCCAGTTCATTGTTATGCAAATGCATTTTTTGTGAAATAAAAATTTGACAGACAACTCACATCTGCACATGATCTGCTGTAAGGTAAGATGATTGAAACTGTCAGCACAAGGAGTTGTACCATCCATTCAATTTAAGTATTTAAGGGGAGATTAAAGCATTTTATTTACACTTGAACCAAATATTTTTTGTCCAGAAGCCAAATAAAAAAACAAACACAAATTTACCAAATAATGCTACTGGTGCTACTAACAATATGATGCTAGGTGGTTTTGTAACACTTTTTTTAAACATCTGTGCTGCCTGCTGATGAGTTCTGAGTGTAAATAATCATTCACTTATACATGCCGGTAATGTTACTACAAAATGTAAGTATAGATTAATTTTTTAATCCTTTTGTCCGTCAGTCCTGTTCATATCTAAAAGAATTTTAATCAGTTTGCAGGAGTTATGAGCATCTGTATTGGTATCTGCCATATCTGGTATATTGTCGTTGCTTAAAACCATAATATATCTTCATAGAAACAATTTCCACATTTAAAAAAAATGTTTTACTAATGATACTGGGAAGACCCTGAACAAATTTTCAGTTTTATGTCGACAAATCCAAGTAAGAAATGACCACCTCAAAGGAACATAAATAGAACCATACAAATATTACATGCATGCAGGTTCTCGGACACCATCCCACATACTTAAATTACGTCATGCAGAAATGCACCTAATGTGGTCCTCTTCTAATTTTGAGTTTTTGCTGCTATCCAAAATCAAAATTGTGGAACATAGTCTTGAACATTAAAACTCAATATTAAATTTTACGACACTGCTATTTTTAGTGTTGGTACAGGTTAGCTGTCACTGTGCACAACAGTTCAACATAGAACCCTATGGGGAAAAACCAGAGAACTCTTTCTGTCAGAAAACACTGTCAAACATCCAAACATACTATCCACACTGATCTGATCTGTTTCCACACTTGTAACTATATAAAAATAAGAAGATATGGTATGATTACTAAATGAGACAACAATCCACCAGAGTTCAAATGAGGTGGATGTAAGCAATTATAGGCAACTGTACGGTCTTCAACAATGATAAAAACACATATCGTATAATCGGCTTTAAAATACCCCGACATACAAAATGTATGTGAAATAATTCAAAGGAGTAAACTAACGGCCTAATTTATTACAAAACAATTTACAAAAAATGATTAAAGTATAAATAATGACTGTATTGTCATAACATTAACGGTACCATTTATTATTTTTTGGTTAAATTGAAATTTGCTCGTATAAAATGTTTGATCCAAAAACGTATTTGTATGTACCGAACGGTAATACTCTCGGGTGCTTACTGTACACCAAAAAAGGTATCGACCCAGTTGTATTACCAGTAACGGAACCAGATTAATACATTTCTTTTTATGATGCTCTAGACCAATACATTTGAAAATCCCAAACCTATTACAAACGACGAAAGAGCTGGTAAAAAACCAAAAGTGAAATCAAATCCGGTAAAGAATCGGATCTATGCATGAGGGAGATACACTCCTTAATTTAAAATGAATACCAAAATTGTTAGCATTGTGCTGGACAATTCTTAATAACATTGCAATCATTTTAGAACACCATTGTTTTTGGAATTTCTGTAGCCCCTTTTGAGTCGTTTTCTCATTGATGTATGATTCACATCTCCTTTTTATTCAAAAGCTAAACTTGTTCAGCATTTTTGGTACATGCATTAATATTGTAGCTCTGCTTCTCTTAAAAATCTTCTAGATCAATCATTTGCAATAGTAGAGTTTTTATCTTTGTTATAGCCTCGAAAGATTCACACAAAAATTATGCTCTACGCTTACTTAATCTGCTTCAGGCGAGAAAGCAAATTACGACGAAAAAAAGATACAGGCTAAGCTAAGGGTTTTGAAGGCATTTTGATTGTATATTGTCGCTTTATAAATGGAGTACTACTGCACAGTATAATAATTGTTGTCTCCTGTATTGCAGTTAGCATAACAGTATTTTTTTAGTCATATAGTTTAAAGATGAGTTTACTCTGACGAAGAAAGTCTGCGGTTAAAAATGTAAAATCAAAAAATACTGAACTCCGAGGAAAATTCAAAAAGGAAAGTCCCTAATCAAATGGCAAAATAAAAAGCTCAAACACATCGAACGAATGGATAACAACTGTCATATTCCTGACTTGCTACAGGCATTTTCTTATGTAGAAAATGGTGGATTGAACCTGGTTTTATAGCTAGCTAATCCTCTGACTTATATGACAGTCGCATCAAATTCCATTATATTGACAACGATGCGTGAACAAAACAAACAGACACAATAGGTAAAAATGTCAAAAATAGGGGTACAGCAGTCAACATTGTGTTATCATTAATCACTATAAAAACAAACAAATGTAACGAAAAAGCACAAAAAGGCATACATCAACAAAGCAAAGCCAGTAAACTGTAAATTATTCAATACAAACCTTAGAAAAAACCAGAGTCGATCTCAAATACTCCGAAAGTGTTAATTTTCCTTCTCCGCAAGTGGAACCCAACGTGATTCATTAAACCAAAGTGCGATAAACAATACTCAAATGAGACATGATCATAAACCATATCAATCAGATTTGGTATTATTCTGTTTGTATAGCTCGCTACCTTCGTGTAGTACATGTTTTGGTGGTGTTGGCTTGGTATCGTTTGCTGGCATTATGGGTGTGTTGCTGTTTACTTTTTTTTTTCGTTTTGTGGTTTTTACCTTTTGTTCGCATTATGGGATACTTATCGGTCTTACCTGTTAGTAGTATTGTGGGTCTAATGCTCTTTGTCGTTTCATGGTATGATGGATCTATAGGGGTTCACTTTTAACCTTCTGATGTTTAGTCTTGAACACTGACAAAAAGTCCATTTTTCAAAGGCGCATGTGTCAAATTAAATTGGCTTTGGTATCAAATAATGTGATGTTAGCTATGTAGTTTTCCTGTTGATACAATTTCATATACTTAACAAGTCTTTTAAATTAATTTGCATTTCTTAATCCGAATTGATTGATTGAATAATTGTTGGTTGCTTCAAACTGAATTGAAATCAAAGATATGAGCGTAATAACCCGTAGAAAGTGGTTGCTTTGCACCAAACAATCTTATTCTTCATTACAATTGTCAAAACCGAGAATCTGTGAGAGATTCAATGAGACTTAAATATTGATTAAAATTCTAAACATTTCAAATTTCGTAGCATATTTTGATAATGTCGTATTATATTAAAAATTTATTTTATTAAAGTCTGATTGTCGTTCTTAGAAGATACTCTAAAATTAAAACGTCTGCTTTGACAGATAATATGGATGTATTTAGAATACGCCGCAAAATCATACGTTAATAGGTAGCTTATAGTCAGGAGTGTATTATTCTCCATTATTAAATTTGTAATAAAGAGATCGAACGTCAATAAAAGGTCATTTAAAGTTTTTTACTTTGACTATGTTCCTTAATAGTCGTAAATAGTACTTTTAGCTTCATTTTAATTTCTTTTAAACATCACGGGTATTTTAACAATGATCTGGAATGTGACAATGATTGTACCAGGACGCGTTTAAATGTGACAGTTTATGTCATAGTATCAAAGGATAAGCTCGTACTTATCTTCATATTAATATTTCAAGGTATATAAACGATTTCTATGATAGCCTTCTTTTAAAACAATTGTTAGACAATTTTTTCCGTAAAACCTTTTAAAAATCCTTTGATCAGAACTGGCTAAAATTGTCAGTATCATTGGACTGGCCGTGTTCATCGCACATGGATCTACTTTCGACTTCGTTCATTGAAATTGCACGAGCTTTTTTTCTGCAAAAATGCATGAGATTTTTTCTGCAATAAAATATATGTCATTGTTTCATTGATTTTTGTTTTACCTTGAACTAAATTTATCCAAACCTCTGAGTTTTCATTTATTATCAGGAATATCAAATGATCAATTGTCGTTTCGATTGTTTCTCTTTATTCATAGATGCCATGATCATCCTGCCCAGTCACTATAAAGTGTTACAATTCATATGATACGCAATAGCAAAAAATAGTAGCCGGAAGGTACCGCCATTGCATTGCTGAAACAATTTTAAAGGTGATATAGTAATTACAGATATCCCCGCCTGCCACAACTAAGAGATCATTATCTAATTTCTGTTGCAGCACACTGTGAAATTTTATAAAATGTTTTAATATTTCTGAAATAGTTCAAATGAAGTGTGTGTTTACCATCAAATATTCTTTTGTGCAATTTAGTGCAATTTAATTTAAGATTGATATGTATAAATCAGGTTAGATTTGAAAAAAAAAACATTTAGGGAAACATGGTAATGTTTCGTTGTCCAAAACTCTCAATCACAAATACAAGGCTTCTAAGTTGGTATGTCAGATGTCCGTTTAGTCTACACGAGATTCGAGATGCTCTCCAACCAGTTTGCAGGCTAAATACAATACTAAATAGAAGAGCTTTAAAAACCGGAAATCCAAAAATGTTCACCAAAATATGATTAAGGCAATCTTTTCGTGGGGTAGAAAAACCTTTGTGTTTCGAATAATTTAACATTTTAAAACACTAAAATAAAAAAAAAAATGAACAAATCAATGAAATTGTATGTCAATACAAAAGTACTGACTGCTGGGTTGGTGATGCCTCGTGGATAAAACGTCCACCAGCAGTGGCATCAACCAAATTGTTGTAAAAACTAATCAACGATAGCAGGCGTATCGTTAAGTACGCCACACGCGTTTAACTTCTGCAAAAAGACGCATCAGTTGCGTTTATTGATTCAAAGGAGTTTGTATGATAACTCAAATACGAAGTTGGAGATCAATTAGTTTTTAAAATAGGTTCTCTATTTATCAACTTGAAACCAAAAATGGAACGGACGGACAGACGGGTGGACATACGAATTTCTTTTATACCAAATTCTTTCAAGCTGGGGTATAAAAAAAACCCATATATTTGATGATTTGTGGGGACTACTAATCATTCTCCTGCTCCTGGTGTTGAATGACATAACTTTGTATGGTTACAAAGCAAATAGTCAGCAGCCGGGTTCATCCAATAAAATGTTCATGAAAATAGCTCTTGTCTAAACTAGTAATATTAGTGAATAATTGTTTGGCTGCTGTTATAGTCCACAACTTGGACTATTGGACACATGAACTTTAATTCCGATAAAATAAATGTGATTTTAAATAGGTTGTTTTCGCTGTTAATGAGGAAATAAGAAAGCTAAGGCAAAAAAGACAAATCATTTAAGGCATTTAAAAGCAATGCATATTTATTCAGATCAAATCTCGTTTTAGTTTTTATAGAAACCTGATTCCGGTAATGCGTCAACTCCGCTGTTACAAAACGTTAAATGACGTAATGTAGCTTGTGACGTCAGGCATGTTTTGCCGTGATTCGAACTGTTATGTTGTTCGTTTGGTATTTTTCTTTATTAGTAATGTTCATCCTTTTTTTAATTATCGTTAACAAAAATAATAAAGCAATTATCATTCGGGCTCATCTGATAATTTCATGTGATAAAGTCAGTTTTAGAAAAAAAAAATGCTTTTATTTTATAACATTTTTATATCAGGTTTTTCCTAAAATATCTTAAAATACCGCGTTTTCTATTAATATAAGCTTTTATCAAAACTGTTTCATAACTAATAAATAAGTTCTTAAAATGAACATTACTATTTTAACATCAACGTTTGGAGAGGTATGTGAATATATAAAAAAAACATGTTTGTCATATTATACGGTAATCGGTAAATTCCAGTAAGCTGTTTATTATTCTTCGTTATTAAATTTGCTGTAAAATTATCAGAAGTCAATAAGGGGTCATAGCAAGTTTATACTTTGCTTATTTTCCTTACGAGTCCACTAT
The DNA here is from genome assembly GCA_017311375.1 of Mytilus coruscus. Lineage (NCBI taxonomy): Eukaryota > Metazoa > Mollusca > Bivalvia > Mytilida > Mytilidae > Mytilus > Mytilus coruscus. The sequence goes on along the minus strand of CM029607.1, from coordinate 11,106,557 downwards.
AAGTACATATATTTCCTTTTCATTATTTGTTTTAAATGACACATATTTCAATAACTATCTAAAATATTATATCAATTATCCTCTTGACGTGTGTAGGCTTAAATCCGAAAAATTTGGATGTATTTATGTATGTACCTAACATTTAGTTTTATAGTTTGGAATAACCGTTTCACAGATGATATCGGATATGTTACTTATGTCGTAATTACAATACCCTTCCCTTTTCACGAATGTGACCTACCGAATTAGTCTATTTACCGGATTTGTAATAACATAAGCAACACGACGGGTGCCACATGTGGAGCAGGATCTGCTTACTCTTCCGGAGCACCTGAGATCACCCCCAGTTTATGGTGGGGTTTTTTTAGTCTTTAGTTTTCTATGTTGTGTCATCTGTACTATTATTTGTCTGTTTGTCTTTTTATTTTTGGCCATGGCGTTGTCAGTTTGTTTTCGATCTATGAGTTTGACTGTCCCTCTGGTATCTTTCGTCCCTCTTTTACAGAGATGGTATAAAACTAACTTCACATTATTTTTTTAATTGATGACATGTATATGTTGGTAACAAGACAGCGTTTTGGCAATATAGATAAATATAAGATAGTTAAAAATTCAGGAAAACAGCAAAAAGGCAGTATAAAACTCAAAAACTAATACGGGTTATCATACAGTTAATTACATGTACAATACACCTTTCCACTATTCACTGGCATCCTAGGTCAAGCTAATCAACAAAATGGCAGTTATTATGAGCATTGAATAATAACAAACCTGTTATAGCAAACATAAATAAATAGCAATATTTTGTTCATAGATTTGCTTTTGTGTTGAAGTATGATGAGATAATTACTCCTGAAGGGTTGAAATGAAAGATAAAGTTGTGAAATTTTGAAGAAATTATGTCCATTTATACTGAATAAAAGAAACAATTAAAACATTGCAGATTTAAAGCTACTTAATTACCCCCATTCCCTCAGAAATGTAGTTAAACCATAAACTATAGAATATTACATTGCATAATTAATATGATATAATATGATGGTAAATTACAGGTTTAATTAAGCATGTCTAAGGAATGCTGATAAGTGTGTTTCCTGTGTAGACATCCACAGCATGGGTCAACTTGTAAAACAAACATCATTGCTCCAGCAAGTCCACCAATGGGTCTTCAACACAGCGAATAAGATTATTATTATATATATCCACGCTGTCTGCAACTAACTGTTTAGTAAAAATATTTTGTCGATATCTTAAACGTTATCTGCGTAGGAGAAGCAATAATGAGCCAAAATCAAAATTTAGAACAGACCATGACCTTTGACCTTGACCTCATTTTCTCTTTATGAGACACTGGACCTCAAATCAAAAGACCCTAGGTCTCTATCACTTATGGTTTACAAGTTACAAATACATATTATTTATTTCAAATACATAAGGGATATAACTCTAAAATGGAGTATCCAGATCTCTTCGTGGAAAAGTCAAAAGACCTAATAATAATGATCATTATTATTATTAGCAGTAGTAGTAATGGACGAAGAAGAAGTAGAAGTAGTAGTAGTATTTTATTACTTTTTGTACTATGATATCTGGATAAAACAAAAACATCTTCAATAATTCCGCCAACAAGAAGACATGACAAACAGAAGCAGAAACCGAAGTAAGTACTTGATGAAACTTATATTTGTCTAATTGTCAACGACCCCAGTAATAGATGTAGACAGATAAACTTGTTGTGTCACTCAAAAAGATATTTACAATGATACATATCGACTGTCTATGTAGGATTTCAGACATATTTATTGATGAATAATGTAATCATCTAAAAATTTCGATTATCAGTATGAAATATGCAAATCTATATCCTTGATTAATATATAAGGCATTTGTACAATTAGGCTAACTGTACTATAGATAATCAACTGACTAACATACCGAGTTTTAATCAGGTAGATATATAAGACGAGCGGCAGATAGAGACTGTGCTTTTTTTTTTTATCTATATGGACTATTACATGCTAATAAGTGCATAGTTTCTGTATTGAACATTGAAATAGTACGTTCCAAAAAATATACCTCCGGTATTCACGAATATTTGAATAGAACATATAAACATTGGTACTTTACGCAATCATGATATATTATATTATTATAAGAACTTGACATAGAAATTTGAATATACGTAAAATTTGTAGTATGATTTATTTGTAAATTAAAGGATACACAGCCGTGGTACAATTTCCTTATATATTGACAGAATCCTTCAAGCCTTAAATAAACTATTTATGAAGGTTTTTAGTTCAAGATAATTGAAGCTACCGTCCTTCCGAAAACGGCCATTGTCACTTAACAGTAATTGGGAAGAAAACTATGACAGTAATTTAGTTTCCACAATTGGTAATAAGGTTGATTGGCTTAAAGTAATTACTTTTTATTTATGTTTAGTAAATAAGTTACTTCACCGTTACCACCAGACATATTGCCAATAAAAACGAAAACAAATGTCCGGCATGCGGCTGGCAATAAAAATAAGGTCAATTAATTAAATTCAGAATAAGAATCACTTTTACGGAACAATACTTTCTGATACGGGATTTCAATAAATTATGGAATGAATGTATTTTTATTTTTACATCTGTTCAACAAAAAACGAACACATGGGTGAGGAAAAAACCAATCAAGTTCGCAATACACTCATGTGCTCTTATTCATACCTGTAATTTATACCATAATAAGTGCATATAGATCCTTGCGTAACTTTAAAATGTTTGGCTAGATCTTACAATATGGTTTTCGACAATTAAAAGTTCGGCACATTTATAGATCTGCGAAAATTTCTATATTTTATAGTACATATAATAAAGTTTACTTCTACAATTGAAAAGGGGATCAGTAACATTATGTTTTGTGGATTGTCAAGAAAGTACGATTTAAATACTAAAAATGTTTTGCAATATTAAGATCAAAATAAGTACCACAACGTACAATAGTTTTATTGGTTCATTCGAACTTTGTGATAACGGCTGTGATAATCATGCCTATGTGCAGACAGCAAATATGAGTTATTTACCGAGGATTCCAGATATATGACAGAGATACCATTTCTAATTTTTCTAATCATCTAAGGTAAATCCGAAGATACAAATAAAATTATAAGACTTATTATCCTGATTTTTGTTCAAATTTAAGAAAAATAATGTAAAATAGTTTTACAACATCATTTTACATATATAGTAAACAAAGTTTGAAGCTTTCAAATTGACCACTAAAATGTTATGTTGTTTAAGGGTTGTCCCGTTGGCATTTTCTGCCTGTTTTCCCCCGACATATTATGAACGATTCCTTCAGTTTGTTTTCCCAGCAGATTTGATTTGCGGTATATGCATTTTTTCTCAGTAGTTGTGCTTACTATCACTGTAGATTTGTTGGCGTAAAACAGATAGATATGAGCTTCATAGTTGAAGTACCATGGACGGTTGAAATGTGATTAAAATTAGAGTCGTAAGGTCAACAATACTAATATTTTCATATACAGTGTAACCTGCCTAATCCGACACCTGAGTATTCCAACATCCTGCTTTAACCGACACATTTTTCTGGTCCCAAAATATGCCTATCCTTGCAGAAAAAACCTGAGTATTCCGACACCCTGCTTAATCCGACATTTTTTTCTGGTCCCCCAGTGTGTCGGATTACACAGGTTACACTGTAATTTTTATTATTCAAAGTTGTTGATTTATGCCTGCCACGTAAAACCAAGTAGTCAATAACAAAAACATAGATTAAAGGAAAAAGACACCAGTCCACAACACACTACCAAAGATTTACTAAATTAAGTTCTGTGGAAGGTTTTAGTTCCAGATAATTGGAGGAACTGTCCTTCCAAAAATGGCGATTGTAGTTTAACAATCCAAACCCACCAAAGAATCATCAAATAATTTAGACAAAGTTATCCCGTTTAACTGAGCGTAGATTTGCATGGCAAATGATGCATGCAAAGCAGGAGATCCTTTGCATTGTCGAAACACCCGTTCTCGCTTCTTAAGAGGTCATGGAATTCCGTTAGTTTGCGTTTGTCACCTTGACTTTTTCTTGCTAATCGATTAAAGATATTGAACATCGTTAAAGTACTTTTGCCTTTATTTGTCAAAATATTTAATCCACTATATCACGGTATAACTATTTACATACGCTTAATTGATAATAATTTAAACTCTGGTGAAAAGATGAACAAAGTCTTACAGAAAAAGAGATTATCAGCAGTCAAAGACAGTAAAAAAATACAATAATTAACATCTTTGATATTTGATTTTCAAGAAACCTTTTCTACTGTGATAAAATGTACCAATAAGCGATGTACGCTATGTCCAAACCAAAAAGAAGAAAAATCAGTTTCATTTAAAAATGGAAACATAATATTTCATGTAAATTGTAAACGTAGTTTATTCTCTCATCTATTCAAATTGTGAAGAATTCAATATTAAAGAGAGACAAAGAAGGAACTGCGGACTGTTCATTGGCAGCAAACCAACCATAAAGATTAAACAATCATTCGGGGTTTTAATCCTTTCCATAGATCATGGCTAAAGACGATCCACGAATTTAAATGTTTAACGAAATACTAATTTTCTATAGGCCTATATGCAAATCTGACTAAAATCACGAAATCAAATATCCATGAAAATATAATCTTTCCAAAATCCATGAAAGTTGGTACCAACTAAAATAGATATATCCACAGTTGTTTTATTGGTCAAACTATATAGATAAATTCAAATGTCATATTGTACAATAACAAATATTTACCTTTATTGCCAACTTTGGGTGTATAAAAATAAAACCTATGTTCTTGTGTGTTTCCTTTTCTTAATTTAAGGCGTTGTAGGCTATTAAATTTTCATTATGTAAATATTAATACGACATCACTTTTTTTTAGAGATTATGCGATTTTTCATCCTTTACAATTTGCTATGGCGTGGTAAGTGTCTCTTCAACCTTTGAAGTTGGATGAATCTTTGGTATCTTCCATCCTTTTTTTGCAGCAAGTTTTTATTAATTGTGTATTTTGTTTTGGTTGTTATAACGGAGACGTTTACCCCCTCACTCGGTCTCCCTAAATGCATGCGATTCCCTCAGTATGTGTTTGCTACTTTTAATTCTGATTCTAATCGATTTATAATGGTTGACCATCGGTGTACTACTGTTGCCTAATTAATCATACATGAACCCTTCACGCATATCATTATACTTTATAAATATCTTGTATGTCATTCTGTTTTAAATTATATTCATGCAAGGGTTTTTGCTGCCTTTAATTGTCTTTTAACTATTCAATTTCTAGATTATGACTTGATAGATGATTTTGTTTAATTGTTTAGTGATCGAATCTAGTTATCGAAAAGTTGATTTCGTTCAACTAAATTTTCAACAAAGCGCTTAAAATAAATGAAATTATAAAATTTTTACAACGTGTCTTTTTTTTTTTTTTTTTTTGCGGTAGAAACTAACTTATGAACATAATTCCTATCCTTGCTTTATTCTGAAATATTTTTCGAAAATCCCAAATAAAGTTGACTTTGGAAAGGCGTCTACCAGGATTATTGTCTAAAATTCAAGAAACTGTCTTCATTGTACAATATTGAAAATGTGTAATTGCTCATTTTTTTTTTTTTTTTTAATGAAAGTCATTCTGTTTTAAATTATATTTATGCAAAGGTTTTTGTCTGCCTTTAATTGTCTTTTAACTATTCAATTTCTAGATTATGACTTGATAGATGATTTCGTTTAATTGTTTAGTGATCGAATCTAGTTATCGAAAAGTTGATTTCGTTCAACTAAATATTTCAACAAAGCACTTAAAATAAATGAAATTATAAAATTTTTTACAACGTGTCTTTTTTTTTTTTTTTTTTGCGGTAGAAACTAACTTATGAACATAATTCCTATCCTTGATTTATTCTGAAATATTTTTCGAAAATCCCAAATAAAGTTGACTTTGGAAAGGCGTCTACCAGGATTATTGTCTAAAATTCAAGAAACTGTCTTCATTGTACAATATTGAAAATGTGTAATTGCTAATTTTGTTGTTGTTTTTTTTTTTTAATGAAAGTTTAAATTTTAAGACATCTATCTTATAAAAATTTTAATGAAATTTGATTCTTATACATTTTTTTTCGCTAAGAAGTAAAACACTTTTGTTTTTTAAATTTACGGTTACGTTCTAAGAAAAGCGGTATAACTCTAGAATAAAAAATCTTGAATAGAAACATACACTTTGACTCATCCTATAAATCAATGTTAATGATGTACTGGTAAGGTATGCATTTATTCGGTGAATTTAGCTAATTTAAATCAGATTGAAGTAGAAATACAACTTTGACGACTTCCTGAAAATCAATACACAGATATTTGAATTGAAATTACTTCCTTTCAATGCTATAAAAATGCGTCCTATGTATCGGCGTATTCCCAGATATTGTAATAAATGAAGTATGGATGCAATTAGAAAAATTAATTAGAACATACTTCTCCAAAATCACCAAATAGAAAACTCCCTAACTTGTATGTGTCGCTTGCCTGCTTTTACAAATTGGCTGCTGTTATTCTTATTTACGTCTGTTGTTGCTTATATCTTGAAGATGTGCATCATGTGTGTATTTTCTGTTTCCTAAGTGTATTTCTAATTTGAAATCTCACTGAATCGTAACCTTTTTTAACATATCTTTAAATAGTTTCTTCCCAATATCTATTACCGTACCAAATGTATAGATGGGCATCTTGTATGCAGCTCCATAGTTGAGATGTATTGTTATTGCAATTCGAAAAATAGAATAACCAGAATTGGACATCCGTAATCTAAATTTGCCATTTAATACAGATGGGGTTAAGTTGGGAAAATCATACAATCATCTAGCTTCAAACCAGTCTTTACCTAATGACAAAAGTTTCTTGATTTAAACGTACGTGTTTTGGTATTTTTCGTTGCTAGATATTGGTCACATAATATGTTTGGAGTTTCTTCTTAATGACGGTTGGAATGAAAACGTGCCATGTGCCGTAAGTATAGATGAACAATTATATTAGATCAGTCCACACGTTCACACATTATGTCTTATCTCTCATCTTGATATCGCTTAAGGTATATACATCACAAAGTCAGTACTCGAATGTAGCTTGACATGTCAAATTTAATGAATATGTTGTTTTATGTGCTACTAGGAATAACTTATTCATATGTAAATGGTGGTGAAATTAACAGAGACTGTGAGTAATTTATAGAAAAATTAAATAAATGTATTTGCTACGTCAGGTATCTTTATTCAGCTTAAAAAGAAACAATAGGGAATAAAGGTTATAATAGTCGGGGAGGTAGAAATACATGAGAAGTTTAATTACTAAAATGAATCTTCAAAAGTGAAGAGAAAAGTCTTCTAGAATTTAATCTCCCTGATGGCGCACATGTACATGATCTTGTCTTACCAAAAAAATAAAGAAACATTAACATTTTATATAACTAATTAAAAAATACTTTTAAAATACAGGATGAATTAAGAGTATGTCTGTATATCTTTTCGTATACAGTGACTTTAGCAACTGTACTTGTGTATTTAATCTGGATATTAATCATTACTCTTAGATAACACATGGCATTTATATAATATTTCAAACATCGTACAATTCAAAAGCGAATCTTTATTTAAAAAAATCGAAAATAAGTTCAGTGTATATTTTTTTTCCATTTTCTTCTTTATGTTTTCGAATGATAGCGATAATAGTGAATCTGAATTGATATTAATAAAACAGTGAATACAAGGGGAACTGAATTTCATAAATTTGATATATTTTTTAGGGTTCCATATTAACAACAATTTAACACCCATAAACGGTCAACATTCCAATTCAATAATAACAGGTTTTGCTTATACAGATGAAGCGCGGTTCACATTCACGATCATTAATAGCAGCACAAAGGGCATTGGTAAACAAACAAACAAACAAAAAAACGCGATAAATACCAATCAAATGTCTGATAATCAAAAATAAAAATCCATATAGTTTAAGAATTAAATTATACATTCAATATATTTTAATGATTAGAAAAAATATACCGTATGCAAACTCTATTAACTTATCAAAACATTTAAAAAAAGTTTGCATTTTGACTAGCAAATAAAAGACAACGCAGAGAAAGAATTAAAAACTTGACAATATCATACAGAAAAAGAAATGAATCATTTTTTTGTGGAGGCAAACGTGTTCTCCATTTAATGGCAAGACAACTTCGAACAGCGCGAAAAAGTTACAGTATTGCTTATTATGCGATACTATTTTTGTAGATTACTTCATTAATGAATAATTCTGTTTCTCTCCTTTTTTCTTGAACGGTATTATTGAACGAAGTGTATAAATTAAATAATGCAGAAGGAAATAACATCAGTGGATATAAAACCATTACCTAGAACTTATTTTCCTTTAATTTCTTTTCATTTCACACTGCAATCAGTGTGCTATTATTACTCCGTATAGATAGAAACTTCAGCAGGGAAGAAAAACTTAAAATAAAATAGAACAGAGTGCTCAATCTGTAACCTTGCAAGAAATATTCATAATTTTTTTAGTGATAAGCCCTTCTCATTCATTCAATATGTTATTCTTTAATATATCCGAAGCCTTCATTTACTTCTTAGAAAACGTGACAATGTTAGTTCAACAGAATTGTTATACAAGAAAAAGGTTAAACTTTGGATCTGAATTTTTCCTCATGTCTTCAACATGCATAATGTATGCATATACTGATTTTAATATAGGATCCAAAACTGTTTTGAAAATGATAGTTATCGTGTACAAGAATGGATGATTTAACATTACCATTTACCATTATGTTAATCAATACTAATGGTAATGTTACATTCACCATTCTTATATGGTGAATTTAAAAATTAATGAATTTATTCAAATATTTTATAAAAATGAAAGTTATTCATATAAAAGCTGGAACTCAACAACAAAGAATGCGGTTTTGAACACTAGACAAATGACCGTACAAAATAGTAAGTTCTGAATAATCTCAGGTCTAAAAAAATGAAGAAGGAATTAAAAGGAGATTATATAAATTGCTTATTTATTCTTACTTTGTTAGGAATACCAAAGCGATTAACATACATTGATATACATTAGAATGCTAGTTTGACACAGAAATTAAAAGAAATATTACAAAAACTTATGTCATATATTTAGCATTGTAAATTTTTTTTTTTCTAACAACTTCAAATGTTCAAATGATATAAACATATATTTGATTTGTTTGTAGTACTTAAGAATGAACAGATGAAAATAAATAGAAAAGAGCGAAATAGAAAACTTGTGGACATGGTACACACAAGTTATCCACATACGTACCACACAGAAAAACGTAGTCAAAATGACTTTCGTGTTTACTTTACTTTTTTTATTTCCATCTGCAGCCAGATTCTTAGTATCTCCGAACTGTGAGTAACATTACAAAAGATATTATTTCCAAACAGACTAACAATTAATATTTTTACTGGCTCTCTCATTTTCTCACTTTCAACCAGGACCACAAAAGCATAAAAAAGGAATGAACTCATATATAGATAACTCTACTGGCATACCATCAATTGACTTTAGTATTCAAGTTGTAGCCGAAAACCAGAAAGCGGTTTTTCTATATATCAAAAATGACTATAAGATTATATCAGAGATATGGAGTAATCCTCTATCAGACATTAGCTAAAGACATTTGTTTATAGGTTCTTTTTTATTTCTATTAAAGTTTATTGTGTACTTTAAATTGAGTTCACCGTCTAATTTAGGTAGTATTCTTCAATATTTTATGCAGTGTTTATTGTAGACTTGTTTTTCTTTTCTTTTCTTCAATTTATTGATTTGACTTTCCATTCAGTATCTTGTATTCCTCTTGTACATAACCAATCAATCGGTTGAAATTGGCTAGAGAGGAAGTAAGTATACATATTCTTCATACAAATTCCAACAACATCCACATTACCGGCAAGACAGCTCAATAAAGTGCCCCAACAGTGATAAAACGATGTAAAATCTAAAATAATCAACTACATCATTCAATTTGACCATTCTTCCTCAAAGTTTATTGAAAAACTAGAAAGTAATCATAAAAAGACGTCATAAATCAAAGGTAATTTTATAAATTTTCCATTCATTATACAAAATTATAAACTCTAGACTTTTACTGAATTTGTTTGAACTTATATGCTGTAAAGGTATTTTACTGAATTTGACTTATATCATAAGTTTAGATTTAATACTCTGAAAACATGGATTATAAACAATCGCTTTCGCGTAGGTTCTAAGTAATAACATGTATATTGCCTGTTTGTAAAATCTAATCAGAACATAGTACGAAAAGATGTAAAATAACATATCTATGTTATCATAGGCGGCCAAGGAGGGAACATACAGGCATGTGTTAACCCATTTACACGTCAATTGTATCCTGTCTGTTGCGCACCACCTTCAACGGGACTGTGCTGCAGATGTGAGTTTGATTTTGTTTTTCTACTGATGTAAATTAGGGAAATAACTAATCATAGCAACAACATTAAAACAAATATCATTAATGAAATAAAGAGAAAATACAAGATATATTTACCAATGTCGAAAGTTATTTGAACATTTTGCTATTGACGGTCATTTTCTGACTGGATAACAACACTCTAAAAAGTACAGTAGATTAAAGTCAGTTGTTACAGTTCAGCAAACACGTTACTAGAATAACATTGACTGCAAAAGGCGATACATTTTCATTCCGTGCACACCAAGATGTACTCATGGAAGCCTGAAGGCTTTATAGTTCTTATTGCAAGCGTACTGGTCTTCATGATCAATCGTCTCGTTTTCTGTGATACTACAAAGATAACTTCGTAAATGTACTGAAACACCGATATAAAAATCAGATTTTGTTTCTTTGGGAAAAAATCTTAATTTAAAGAGCGAAAAAAAATCAATTTCGATAAAAATATTGATTTGTAAAGAATTAAAATCCTTCTAGTACTAAAAAAACGTTTGGCTATTTCGCAAAAATAAAACGATTTTTATCCCCTCAAAAAATTACAGTCCATTGAACTTGAGATTAATGATACAACAGAAACTAGAAGACCTGCTTCATATCTGGACCATTTCTTTTATATTAATACATCTTTAAACAGCTTCAAACAAAAATATATGCATGCATAGCAAGAGACGGTTACATTGTCGATGCCCCGATTTCGCTTCTGTTGCGTTTCTGCTATTGGCTTTACAATATTTGAACATCGGTAAACTACTTTCTCTTGTGGCATGTTATCTATTCTTTGCATGAAGAGATATTTCTCGTATCACACTGCACGGAGTGTGATACGAAAACTGTGTTAATATGATAGGCTTATCTTTAGGTCATTGATAAATTTCAAAGGTTAATACGATGTACAATTCGTCCATGGCAACGGATTTATGTGATTGCTGCAATAATATACAAATCACTCACACTGTTCACCTGGAAAACTTTTTGACAGATTATATTACATTCTGAAGCGTAACAAAAGTTTTAAAATGTCTGATGTTATAATTTTACGTTGGAATAAGACATTTGAGGTCATGGTATGAGCAAAAAATATGATACGCAGAATGTTTAATTCACCACAATACGAGTATTGATAATAAGAGCAATGGATTTAACAAGTCGGGATTGCTTGATATCAACTCTCACTATTTGATTTAAATAGTGATAATACACTCGTCGAAGGCTCGTTAATTTTCATATTGAAATTAGGCAACTCGGGTTGCTATCAAGCGTTATGAAACATATGAGTAGCTTTAATTTAAAAGGATATTTTTTGGTTCATTTTTCATATGCCTAAATGGTTCACCTAAACAGATAGCTAAACTTTGCTTTATTTGTAGTTTTTTTTTTATATGGTTCGTCTTGCTAAGTATTTATTTTCTGTTTAGTGATTTTTGATGTTTATTGGTGCCTTTTTTCTTGCATATCAACGAGATAGCTAGTGCAGAAGACATGAAAACAAAATAGCAAAGACAAATGTTGGTTTTTTTTTGGCTAGCATGTAAGAAAAGTAATCCTTTATCTTTATTTCCATTGAAAGAACGTCAAGTGGATATTAGGATTTGAATAGTGAATTGTATTAAATACATTTTTTGTCAATTTTCAGACAGAGACTGTAAGTAGTTTTTATAAAACGATGAATTTGTTATTCAAGAACTGTATAAAATATCGAGAGCTATAGTATTAGTATTATTATGAAATTATAGAATTTCTATATCATAGTTTTCTTACTTACTCATAAGTATGAATAAAGGAAAAGTAAGGTAAACGTAATCTAGAGGGAACAACAAAGAGAAGAATATTAAGGGAAGCTTGTTGTTTCGACAAAATTTATGACAACCTTTATCTATTCTTTATTTTCGAATTATCATTTGTTCGTGTATTTTGATAATGCGAATTACATTTTGGATCTAATCTACTAACACGCCCCAGAGTACCTGAGATTACCCCTGGTAAATGTATAGCAATCTTATTTATATTCTACATATCAAAGTTCCTGTGCGGCTTTTTACATTGAGCTAAAGAATACACCTCACTGCTAGTTCAACAATACCTCTGACAATATTTTGCAGCGGAATTCGTCAAATGTCGATTACTTTACATGCATAGTTGAACTCTGAAGCGGGATGGTATAGATAAAATAAAGATTGTTTAGGGGGAAAATATAACCCTTATAGGAAGAAATCACATTCGCCTCAACATAACATATTGATAGAAAGATGATTTCCTCTTACTGAACAATTCAAAGTTTGGTAGCTATATTGATTTTATATTTCTCAAGAAATAAACGATCCCATAACACACATTTGGTCTGCTTGATATCTTGAATTTCGTCTAGATATTGAGGATTTACTTATCTTATTGACAACAGATGCTAATGTTAACTTTCTACAAAAGCTACTTAGAAGCACTTGCAAGGAAAATACATTCTCAAGCTAATATCATATTCAGGTGCTATCAGGGTTTCTTTGAACAAAAGATTATTGTTTAGTTAAACATTTTATGGAGCCATTATAATTTGGTCGACCGGTATGGAATAAATGTGCTCTTGTCGTACGAATACCGATGTGATCTGTTTTTTTTCCCCATTGTATTGATAGGGATCATATTCCTAAACTGTAATTTTCTATGGAGTTATAAGAATGGATATTTTCTTTTTTATTCTTTTATCCGACCTGGTTGTTCATGGTTTTTATTGTACTTGTTTCACTAACAAACAATGAAACAACCCAAAGAAATTAGCGAACAATTAGCCATTTATTATATTAGATTATATTTGATTAATTTTTATGCTTGTGACAGAATAAAACAGATTTGGAATTCGTCAAATGTCGATTACTTTACATGCATAGTTGAACTCTGAAGCGGGATGGTATAGATAAAATAAAGATTGTTTAGGGGAAAATATAACCCTTATAGGAAGAAATCACATTCGCCTCAACATAACATATTGATAGAAAGATGATTTCCTCTTACTGAACAATTCAAAGTTTGGTAGCTATATTGATTTTATATTTCTCAAGAAATAAACGATCCCATAACACACATTTGGTCTGCTTGATATCTTGAATTTCGTCTAGATATTGAGGATTTACTTATCTTATTGACAACAGATGCTAATGTTAACTTTCTACAAAAGCTACTTAGAAGCACTTGCAAGGGAAAATACATTCTCAAGCTAATATCATATTCAGGTGCTTTCAGGGGTTTCTTTGAACAAAAAGATTATTGTTTAGTTAAACATTTTATGGAGCCATTATAATTTGGTCGACCGGTATGGAATAAATGTGCTCTTGTCGTACGAATACCGATGTGATCTGTTTTTTCCCATTGTATTGATAGGGATCATATTCCTAAACTGTAATTTTCTATGGAGTTATAAGAATGGATATTTTCCATTCGTTTGATGTGTTTGAACTTTTGATTTTGCCATTTGATTGAGGACTTTCCTTTTTGAATTTTCCTCGGAGTTCAGTATTTTGTGATTTTACTTTCTTTTTATTCTTTTATCCGACCTGGTTGTTCATGGTTTTATTGTACTTGTTTCACTAACAAACAATGAAACAACCCAAAGAAATTAGAACAATTAGCCATTTATTATATTAGATTATATTTGATTAATTTTTATGCTTGTGACAGAATAAAACAGATTTGGAATTCGTCAAATGTCGATTACTTTACATGCATAGTTGAACTCTGAAGCGGGATGGTATAGATAAAATAAAGATTGTTTAGGGGGAAAATATAACCCTTATAGGAAGAAATCACATTCGCCTCAACATAACATATTGATAGAAAGATGATTTCCTCTTACTGAACAATTCAAAGTTTGGTAGCTATATTGATTTTATATTTCTCAAGAAATAAACGATCCCATAACACACATTTGGTCTGCTTGATATCTTGAATTTCGTCTAGATATTGAGGATTTACTTATCTTATTGACAACAGATGCTAATGTTAACTTTCTACAAAAGCTACTTAGAAGCACTTGCAAGGGAAAATACATTCTCAAGCTAATATCATATTCAGGTGCTTTCAGGGGTTTCTTTGAACAAAAAGATTATTGTTTAGTTAAACATTTTATGGAGCCATTATAATTTGGTCGACCGGTATGGAATAAATGTGCTCTTGTCGTACGAATACCGATGTGATCTGTTTTTTTTCCCATTGTATTGATAGGGATCATATTCCTAAACTGTAATTTTCTATGGAGTTATAAGAATGGATATTATCCATTCGTTTGATGTGTTTGAACTTTTGATTTTGCCATTTGATTGAGGACTTTCCTTTTTGAATTTTCCTCGGAGTTCAGTATTTTTGTGATTTTACTTTCTTTTTTATTCTTTTATCCGACCTGGTTGTTCATGGTTTTTATTGTACTTGTTTCACTAACAAACAATGAAACAACCCAAAGAAATTAGCGAACAATTAGCCATTTATTATATTAGATTATATTTGATTAATTTTATGCTTGTGACAGAATAAAACAGATTTGGAATTCGTCAAATGTCGATTACTTTACATGCATAGTTGAACTCTGAAGCGGGATGGTATAGATAAAATAAAGATTGTTTAGGGGAAAATATAACCCTTATAGGAAGAAATCACATTCGCCTCAACATAACATATTGATAGAAAGATGATTTCCTCTTACTGAACAATTCAAAGTTTGGTAGCTATATTGATTTTATATTTCTCAAGAAATAAACGATCCCATAACACACATTTGGTCTGCTTGATATCTTGAATTTCGTCTAGATATTGAGGATTTACTTATCTTATTGACAACAGATGCTAATGTTAACTTTCTACAAAAGCTACTTAGAAGCACTTGCAAGGAAAATACATTCTCAAGCTAATATCATATTCAGGTGCTATCAGGGTTTCTTTGAACAAAAGATTATTGTTTAGTTAAACATTTTATGGAGCCATTATAATTTGGTCGACCGGTATGGAATAAATGTGCTCTTGTCGTACGAATACCGATGTGATCTGTTTTTTTTTTTGTATTGATAGGGATCCCATTATATTGATAGGGATCATATCCATTCGTAAACTGTAATTTTCTATGGAGTTATAAGAATGGATATTTTCTTTTTTATTCTTTTATCCGACCTGGTTGTTCATGGTTTTTATTGTACTTGTTTCACTAACAAACAATGAAACAACCCAAAGAAATTAGCGAACAATTAGCCATTTATTATATTAGATTATATTTGATTAATTTTTATGCTTGTGACAGAATAAAACAGATTTGGAAGAAAGATGAGTTTAGAAAATGGCAATATTTAAAATTATAGATATGCAATTATTCTCCTGAATGTCTTCCCGTTCATCGTGGTTTTTATAATGCATTTAACCTTTCTTGAAAAGGGAAGCATAGCATAACTGCTTGAACTGATTAAATCTATTTTTATTATCATATTGATATTTTTTCATTTATATTTTCGTTTGTCTCAGACTGTCTGTCAAAGCCTTGTGCGCATGGCAAATGTACAAATGCACAAAATACATTTAAATGTACATGTGATGCCGGTTATACAGATACTAAATGCAATAAAGGTAAATTTATTTACATGTTCATGTTGATATAATAACTATCATACCAAATGTTTTAAAATTTGTATTTGAAATCGCTATTAAATATACAAATATGAGTGCTTTCATACATATAACATCAACTATAGAAAAAATCGTACAAAAATACGCTTAGTAACTACATGTGAACTGCCAGTTGCTACTTAACTTTATATTGATAAACGTACATGTAATAACTGCATCTAGTAAATTTTCATTTGCACATGTCTCGGTTCGTATTTGTAGTATAGGTAAGGAACCAATTGAAAATTAATTGTAGAAACAACATGCAGAAACTGGACTGTGTATTCTTCCGGAGAACCGGAGTTTTCCGTCGACTTCGTGTTCCTCAATGCTTTCTATGTAATGTTCTATGAAGGAATATATCTCCCTAATACAAAGCTCCGATTCCTTGTTCGGCTTTGGGTATAGTCTTTGTCCTTTTTTGATTTATAAGCTCATCATTTTTTACAAATTGTTTTTTTTCTAAATATTTCGGTCTCGAGCACCAGTAAAGATACATCTATTGTAAAAATACTCATCTGGTGCAGGACAATGGTTTCGTTAATGTTATCAATACTGTTTGTCTTTTCTTCGTTTTTTAAGCAATGGTGTTGTCTGTTTTTATTTGACTTATGATTTGTTATAGCCCGCTTGCTATCTCATCATCTTTATTTCTGGAATTGTTTGTTAGTCTTGGATATACTGCTTTTATGATAATTTTGTTCTCCTTGAAAGTTATGATTTCTTTAATTTGAATACTACACTTCTCGAAACTCCGATAGTGCACTATCACCTAATCTTATAGAATATAACTTTTCCTATTAGATTATATGGTATAGGACTGCATGGTTTTTTTTCCCCACAAAAATCATTGGATATATGTTGAAAACATTACGGATTTTTTGGGTTTTTTTTTTTTTTTTTTATTTTATATGTTGTAATTTGTACATCTTTCTTTAATATTTCAGTTATCAATCGTAAGTACTTTTTTGAAGAATAAAATGTGTACTAATAAAGTCTAAATTTTTCCCAGTTGAATTTTAAATTTAAAAATCAGAGCTGTTTTTTTTTTTTTTACTGCTTTTTATATACTAGTACATAGTAAATATTTCTTTGTCTACGTTGGGCATATCCATATCATTAACTTTTCGTTTCAAATTTTAAAGTATGATCTGTACCAATTTCATGGTCACCAAGAAAGTGAATAAACTACATTAACTACAAAAGGTGAGAAATAATAATGTCTACTATATTTAACACTGCGTTTCTTGTAGACTGTTCTTCGAACCCATGTGTCCATGGCTCATGTAGAAACAGTCCTTTTGGATATAGTTGTGTATGTCAAACTGGGTACACAGGCACCAAATGTGAACAAGGTACGGAATACAATGCAAGACCATTTTCAAGAAATATACAAACATTAAATTTAATGTCTATTTCATATACATATCTATTTAATGTTTAATTTGTTTACAATAAGATGAAAAGGTAGCTTACACAATACAATGAGCTCAAACTTACGGAGGAACAGAAAGACAAATAGTAATATTACTTCGAATATTGAAATGAAGACGGGTACTGTCCATGGATCCTTAACAGGACTTTGTATCCATTAGACAGCAACACAACAACCTTAAAATATCAAAAGTAAAAAGACTTTTAGAATTTGAAAAAGGTAGTCGATTATATAGCTAGCAAACATAAAAAAAAAATTGAGAAAAAAACACATATGATGATGCAAGATCAAGACAGTGCTTGTTAAAACAAAGGTTTGTTGACAATAAATTACACAAACACAAACATGGGAATAACTGAGCATTATATTCAATTTAATATTCAAAGCCTTTAAAAAATAACAACCATTCTAAAAAGTCATGACTTTGGTGAACAATATTGTAGAATCGTGTGTTAGGGCTATCTAAATAAACTCATCGTAGAGACCAGACATTAAATTTTGAATGCCAGACAGTAAACAATACATAACAAAATAGGCCACAACTTAGTATGTATCAAATCATGTGTGGTATCAAAACGTCAATCGATATTATTGCATTTAACTGAAAAGGGTCAAATCAATTTACCAGCGGCTTCTTCCAAATTTTAATAACCGTAGACGACGAATAAAAAGAAGTGATAAAAATACGATATAAAAAGATAAACATAAATAATGAAATATTTATTCACTACTTTTTATGTTAAAAGACAGATTATATTTTCTGTCAAAACATTCATAAAACAACTTGTAGAATGCATTGTTAGATGGAGACAGAAACTATTAGATGTCAACAGCAGTTAACTCTCATAGTAATCAATTACTTTTATCATTTCTTGCAGTTATAGATCGTAAGTACTTTCATTCATGACTTAACTTGTATCGAATTCATTGGTTGTGTAAGTTGTTTAATTTTGAATATTTATCTAATGGTTTTAAATTTATAAATAGTGTTTTCCAAGATTAAAAAAGATTAAAAATGACACTCCGTAAATGTGTCTCGCTAGTTTATACATCAACATTCAAGTATTTATTTTTGAAGTTTCTGTTGTGGTTTCGTTTGGATAATGTGTTATTTCTTATCGTTTGTAGTCCAAATAATTATAAAATAGCCTTTCAATACCGTCATTGTCATGATAATTGTTTGGACTGGTATTGTGAAAATAATTATGTGTAAGTCAAGATTACATATTCGTTACATAAGTGCGTCACTGTTTGTGATGTCCTGTGCTGTCTGTCGTTGATGGGAGATGTTCATTGTTGTTCTGCGGTTTGCATGTTGTGTCCACTATTATATTATTTGTTTGTGCGTTTTTCTGTGACGAGTGTTATTGCATGTGTTTGTGCTGTATTTCTGTCACTTAGTGTTGTCATTTTAGCGATATTTTTTAACATTGCCATATAAGCGGGAGGTTTGGCTAGCCATAAAACCAGGTTCAACCCACCATTTTTTCTTAAAATGTCCTGTGCCAAGTCAGGAATATGGCAGTTGTTATCAAATAGTTCGTTTCTATGTATGTTGGCGTTTGTTTTTGTTGCACTTCAGTGTTCCTGTTGTTCCTTTGTTTTCCTCATATATTTGATGTGTTTCTCTCGGTTTTAGTTTGTAACCCGGATTTGTTTTCTCTCAATCGATTTATGACTTTTGAACAGCGGTATACTACTGTTGCCTTTATTTTTCATACCAATATCAAAACTAAAATCAATATTTTAAAGACCAACACACTTCCATTATTGATACATGATTCATCTCTAATGAACAGACGGGTTACCATTATTATGGAGATTGCTAACCATATGCTATTCAAACGCGTAATAAGTAGAATTCACTTAATGGCTGTCAATCTTAGCAATACTTTTTACAAAAGATCTGTACAGAAAACTACACCTGATTTCTTGAAAGGTAAAACTACACATTCAATTTCTTATGCCTACCGAACCTATGGTATCCAAATTGTTTTCAACCACAAAAGGGTATTAGAGGCCTTTTCCCTAGGATGTTAAATCCAAATCTGTTCTTGTTCATCGCCCACATACACATATTGTCCCGCTTAATGCCAGGTGATAAATAAACTCATTATAGATACCACGCTTAAGATAGTGTACGCCAGACGCGCGTTTCGTCTACAAAAGATTCATTAGTGATGCTTGAATAGAAAAAGTTATTAAGGTGAAGTAAAGCACGAGGTTGAAGAGCATTTAGTACCAAAAATTCAGAAAGGTTTTTCCAAATACAGCTACGGTCATCACCTGGGATAATAAAAGCCTTTGTATTTCGAAAAATTCAAAGTTTTGTAAACAATCAATCTATAATTATGACCATATCAATGATGATCATTCATGTCAACACCGAAGCGCTGACTACTGGGCTGGTGATACCCTTGGGGAGTAAACCTCCACCAACAATGGCATCGAGCCAATAGCTGTAAATATACTGAGCATAGTGACCAGGCTTAAATTTTTATACGCCAGGTGCGCGTTTCGTCGACAAAAGACTAATCAGTGACGCTCGATTAAAAAAAGTAATAACGGCACAGTAAAATACGAAATTGAAGAGAACTGGGGACTCAAAGATCCGAAAGATGTTGCCAAAAACAGCAAACGTATTCTATTTTTGGGGTGGATAATCCTTGGTATTTCGAAAACATTTAAGTTTTGAAAACAGTTCTTTTATAGTTATGACCATTTGAACACATTTGTAATATTTTATGTCAACACAATAGAAGACGGTTTTGTGATTTTCTACAATATCATCCCATAAACGATTTAGGATATATGAATTATTCCCATATTTATTTTGAACGTTCTTTTATTACCAAATGGAATTAATAAGTCGTGCATAGAGTATTAAGCATACACGAACTAGGGCTAATTGAAAGTGTTAGAAACCCGTGTACTTATGGTATGTTGTAGTTGGGAATGCAATTCTAAATGCATGACCCAAAGAATTTTGTTCCATTCAGATAATGTTTTATGATAAGGTTTATTTGGCTCGACCGTAAACCATTTTCTGGCTTAGTCCTACGCTGCACCAATCAGGAAACAAGTTCTTCCAGTTGTTGGGATTTTGAATACGAATTTTCCGGCCTTTGACTAACAACTCTTCAAGTTTATCTTTTTCTATTTAAGACATAGACATCTTTAGCTGTATTGGCAAAACTTTTCTGAATTATGATTACACAATTCTCTTCAACTTCGTTATTTACCAAACCTTTTTTACTTTTTTTTAATCGAGCTACACTAATGAGTCTTTTGTACTCGAAACGCGCGTTTGACGTACAGAATTATAAGCCTAGTATCTATGATGAGTTTGATTATCCAGTTGTTACCCTCGCCTTTTGTACTGGGATAAAATATAATAGGTGCAGTCATTCTGTATAAATTTACATTTCTACAATTATAAAGTATTTCATAACAATAATTTTTTCAACCCATTGGCAAATACGACGCCTACCAGATTTCGAACAATATTTTCATCATGTTAAATAGCATCAATTGTTCTGCACCAGATTCACATTTTGACATTTAATGTATTGAGGTCGAAATATTTTGAAATTTGAAATTTTAGGTTTTCACTTTCGTATTGATTTGGTTTTTCGACTATTTTGTTTCGACTGCCAGTGAAGAATCTCATGTAGACGAAACACGTCTGGTGTTCCAAATTGAAAGTTTTAGTTTCTTGATGGATTTAAGGAAGTGTTCAAACATACTGCATAAGCAAATTCTAACCTTCTAGTTTTCGTAGTAAAAAATCTCATTTCTTATAATTGCGTTGAGAAGATAGTATGCATAACGTTTTATGTTTGTTCCATTGTACCAGTATCTATACAAAAAAATAATTTGTTTTTCGTTGAAGTAAGTGGAAAGTAATGATCATATTATGAATTAAATGTAATAAAACACGGTTGCCTTTTTTTTTCTTGAAAGATATTTCAGCGCCATTATAACATAATCATTTTTAGATTGTAAACCAAACATATGTGGAATGTATGGTACATGTGTCAACAACCTGACAGGGTATACATGTAGATGTAATACAGGATATACAGGTTCATCATGTCAGAATGGTGAGTTTATATCTGGAGGGTTTAAAACTTTCACTTGTGAATAATTCTCCGAAAACGCATATGTTATTAATTGTATTTTAATTGCAAACCACGATTTAGTGACAGTAGTTTTGAAAAAAGAGACAAAAAATACCAATGGGGAAGTCTAAACTCTTTGTAAAGGAATAATAGACAAAACATTAACAAAACGGGTAAAAAAATCCTGGTACAGAAGTGGCATCCAACGTAGAAAATCGGTGACAATTCGTATTCGGTGTTCTTATAATCGCGGAAAAGAGGACGGGAATGTGGCTACAGCATATGGAACAAAACAGAGGTCATCTGGTTACATTTTAGAGGAAAAAATGAAATATACTTACATGTATAATGGCGATTTCAGTGGCAATTTCTGGAATAACCTTGAAAAGATACGCTCCAAAAGCAATAAAAAAGCAACTCAATTCAAAAGAACTGTAATATTTTTGTAAACCAAGGCATATATAAACTCATCAAAGATATCGTGTTTATAATTTGGTTAAGATAAATGATTATAAACTGCAGCATTAAAACACACAGTGAACCAATCTAGTGAGGCATTACAGTATATATCAACGTAGTGTTAGATTGTGTACTTTGTTAATTACATTAATAACTCGTTACTATAAATCTAAGAGTTTCACATTTAAAAACACTTCCATTTCTCTTTACAAATAAACTTGATACTTTCATATTGTGTTTTGGAATATAAAAGAAGATGTGGTATGATTGCCAATGAGACAACTCTTCACAAGAGACCAAATGACTCAGAAATTAACAACTATAGGTCACCGTACGGCCTTCAACAATGAACAAAGCCCATACCGCATAGTCAGCTATAAAAAGGCTCCGAAATGACAAATGTAAAACAATTCAAACGAGAAACTAACGGCCTAATTTATGTACAAAACATGAACGAAAAACAAATATGTAACACATCAACAAACGACAACCACTGAATTACAGGCTCCTGACTTGGGACAGGAACATACATACAGAATGTGGCGACGTTGAAATGATTACTTTTGCCATCAACTCGATTGTACTTTTAGTCAAAAGCATTAGTAGACTGTATACCGATGTTCAAAACTGGTAAATCCATTTTCAAAAATCAAATCAAAATATAAAAAAACCGAGGGAATCACATATGAGCTAGTGCTGGGTGTGTTGACAGGGTAAACGTCTCCAGTTATGCATGCATCGCATCACACGTAATGCGAATACAAACTCAATAATATAACAATAGGGAATATGACTTAGTTAGTAAATTTACATGTGACTGTTCTGGCATATTTAGACATAACACCTCGAAAATAATGTCTCTCGTGGGTTTAGTTAAGTTGGTAAACAAATTTGTAATGGTTAAACTTGTGAAGTGTCGATTTCAGTCGTTCGTCATCATAACAATTGTTAAGTAGGTATAATGTGAACACACACGTGGGTAATGTATTGATTAAGAATCGCAATATGATAGGGTACAGGGTGTGTTTCTTCTGCAAAATGAGAAGTGCACAATTGGAAAACTGAAATCGTGTCGTTGGTCATATATCCTAAATTAAAGTCATCCACCTGTGTCAATATTACACTCATTTATAGATACCAGGATTGTAGTTTTTGTACGCCAGACGCGCGTTTCGTTTACAAAAGACTCATCAGTGACGCTCGAATCAAAAAGTTAAAAGGCCAAATAAAGTACGAAGTTGATGAGCATTGAGGACCCAAAATTCCTAAAAGTTTTGCCAAATAGAGTTAAGGTAATCTGATCAAGATAAAAAACAATCTTTTTAGTTTCGGTTGTATCCTCAATGTTAAGTTCAGTTGGATATAAGAGAAATATTTTTGATCGAATGCCAAGTATAATCAATATACCAGAAAGGGAAATTAAAGAACTTGACAGTAATATTCCTGTCATTATTCGGTAAAAACAAGCTCGAAGGAAAATGACAATAATAATGAGTATTTCTGCACAATTTTATTAAAAAGAAATCAGCTTCATTAATTCTTATTTTTGATCATATTTTTTTAAAGTTTTAATACCATAGTAAGTACCATAGTAAGTAAATTAATTCTAATTTTGATATTTTATAAAAACTAAAAAAATGCCTTACAGGGCTCAAGGTGGATCATTGGTATATATTTCCTCAGATAGAATGTTCTTATACTTTGCCAAAATGCAGATTTTTCCATGCTCTTATTCAAAAACATAATAAAAAATATGGGTTACCGTGCTATTTTTTATCAAGCTACAAGCCGTGCAAAATTGCAAAATATGCATAAAGTGTTCACGAAAAAACACTTTTTGTGAACAAAACGAAATGTATGCGATAGAATTTTGAAATAAAATTTGAAAAGATCGGTTTTAAAATATGCTTTAAGAAAATAAAAAAAATAATGGTGTCACCGACCTTGTTTTCTTGCTACAAGTAAAATTTGAAAATTTCTCTTTGATTCTTTCATAAAACGTTTACTATTTGAATTATCTCCCCTTAAATGGCCAAGTTGACAATTTGATTCAAACAAACACAAATATTTTGTATTTGTTAAATCAGTCTGTATCAGGCAATAAAGCACTTATTTTTCTTTATTCCAATAAACATGATAAACGGTCTAAGACATAATACATGTAATAGCCAATCTGTCTAAAAAATTGCAGATTTAAGCAAAGAAGTAGACCAAGTGTGAACTGCTATTTTACAATCAAAGATTGCGGTATACAGTTAATCTACCTTAAACTAATGTTTGGTTGACATTTTCCAATTCATCAGAATCTTTATAAAAAGAATTATATAACATTAACGAACGACCAATAGTTGCGTACTTTTACGTAATTTTGGTCTCTGGTGGAATGTTGTCTTATCGGCAATCATAAAACACCGTCTTATTTTTAAACTAAACCGGAAAATAGAACACGTAATATGAGAAAAATTGTAGTAGTTCTAACACTTCGCAGCGAAAACAAAAACGTGCTGACTCAGAACTCAGAAACTAAGAACATTTGTCCTTCTCGCAAATTATTTACAATACCTATGATATTTGCACTTCACCTACATTAAATGGGCGTGCCAATATCGGAATCGTTTGAACTGAAATATTCTGTAATTGTAAAGGATATATACAATATGACATAAATATAACTTCAGATGCAGATAAGATGATGTTGGTCTCCTCAAACATTTTCCGATGATACAACCAAATATTAATTGTCAAATTATCAATAACAGTAAATTGGGGTGTTCGTTCACCTTCTTGGATTGTAAAAATGTAGAAAATAATCGGTCTAGATTTTCAATAATTAAAAATGTTGACAAATGTAATGCGTTCATTAGTAAGACTTTTCGATTAAATGATGAACAAAAGAATGCGAAAAAAAACACAATGTCCCGTCCTGGTTTTCGTATGTTTGCCTTTTCAATGACATTGAATCCCATTTCTTTATAGTATTGTTTAGCGTTAATTTGATACAAAACAGTTGGAGTATCTGTGAATATTGCACATGCCAAAGGATTAGGAATTAAAATTTCTATCAATGAAGTATAATAATATAAATATGTACCTTTTTCTCTTATATTTCAGTTATGGATTGTAAGTACTTTTTATACAATATTATCGTTACTATAAAGGTTTTAAGATTTCTCCCCGATTAAATATTTATAGATATTAATATCATAACTGCTCTTTAAACATATTCATTATATAATATATTGTTTTATTTCTGTGTTTTCTTATTCGTACGGATATCATTTTTTTAAGCAAAAATAAACATAAATATAGTTAGACAAAAGATGAAAAAGTTTCATTTCATAACTGCAATTATTCTAGATTAGCAACTGTGTTTCTTGTAGACTGTTCTCCGAATCCTTGTATCCATGGTTCATGTAGAAACAGCCCCTCAGGATATAGTTGTTCCTGTCAAACCGGATACAAAGGCTCGATATGTGAACAAGGTATGGAATACAAATTGAGTTATTATGTTACCCAAAAAATCCTACAATGAAATTTACGTATACTTTGATCCTTGTGTATTTCATCTTTGCAAATTTCTTTGATGTCTTTTCATTCGTTTTTGCGGTATTTGGTTGCTTCGTCATTACGTACATGTAAACCATTCATCGCCATTAATTTGTAGACAGGACCATCAGGTTATTACCATGAAGAACACCAGTAAAATTACCAGTGAAAACAGAGAGACAATACAAAAGAGGCCATCGAAAATTAGAAAATAAAGTCTAATAAAAAAACAGACAACACAATGGCAAAAAAATAATAAATAGAAAAAAAAATGATAGGTTAAGACCAACTGTTAAAAAAGTTTAATGAAATACGAAAAAAGACTTCCATATTGATTTGTGATATATGATTTTTATATATGTCTTTGCTATTTGAAGGTCAATATAATGAAGCTAGGCAAAATTGTGATATTGATGGAGAGATATTTTATTCTAAATAATTTAAATGTTCCACAATGTGTATAGCATCAGCTTGAAATATTCACAATGTAAAAAAAAAGACATAATGCATGTACAAAGTTTAGAAATTTTACACAGCTCCTTGATTTTCACGGAAAAAAATCAACTATTTCCATTTAGTCAGTTATTTGTTACTTACTAAAACCAGGTTTACGCAAATTGAGTTTACCTAACAACGCGTTGTACGTTGACTAAGCTTTAAAATGGAGTAACAATTAATCTACTAAATTATGAACTGTAACTGTGTTATTTGGGCAGTCAAATTTGATTTGTATTCGTTCGAAACATAATAAAAAATAATCGACAAAGCTTGCATTCTATCTGTTTCCAAATTAAGGAAACAGTAGTATAACAATGTTTAAATCTCGTAAATCGATTAAGAAGAGACAAATCAAGGAAACAAACGAAATCTGAGGTAATGGAATGACCTCCAAAAGGATCAAAACACGATGTATCGAAAGGGTAAGCTTCTCTTTTAAAGCCTTGTATAAATAAGGTTTCTGTTTTGAGACAATGTATATGCTATATATGTTAAAGGTTGTTATTATATTAAGTAAATTTTCACATGGTTTCTTCAATTTTCAGTTGTAAATCGTAAGTACTTTTGCCATATTGAAATTGTTCTATTAACATAATTAAAGTCTATTGTTTTTTACCTGTTCAATTTTAGATATAAGCTTTTAAGCACAAACACAACATGTTTGATAAATTAAAAGGTTTTTTGGTTTGATAGTCGGAAATCATACCAAATTTTGTTCTAAATGAGAAAGAAAATGAAAGTTTAAATATATTTGTTCTCTACACAGTTACATCAATTGACCTACAAAAGAGAATTGAACCGATTATTAAATTTAAATACACTTTCTATATTGATGACTGTTTTTCTTTTAGACTGTTCTCTGAATCCATGTACCCATGGATCCTGTAAAAACAACCTCTCAGGATATAGTTGTGTATG
The DNA here is from genome assembly GCA_017311375.1 of Mytilus coruscus. NCBI lineage: Eukaryota > Metazoa > Mollusca > Bivalvia > Mytilida > Mytilidae > Mytilus > Mytilus coruscus. The sequence goes on along the minus strand of CM029607.1, from coordinate 11,079,379 downwards.
TCAAACTGGGTACGAAGGCACCAGATGTGATCAAGGTATACAATGCAAGAATAATGCTAAACCAAGAAGCAAATATTATACCAAATATTGTTAATTTTTGCTTTTGCTTTTTGCTTATTTCCAGAATTTTGTAACAGCAAATTTAAATAACACAATATACGTATTTTCATGCCAGTACCGAAGTACTGGCTACTGGACTGGTGATACCTTTGGGAACTTCCAGCAAAAGTATCGACCCAGAGTAAACTTAACAACTTCTGTGGAATCAAACGTTTGAGATTCTTGTAGTATGCATGTGGTGATATGTTTCATATACTCGATTTCTATATCGGTATTTTTTACTTTCGCTTATTTTCCACCTATATAGAAGTTAATGTTACCTTTTTTTTTCTAGCTATTTTCACTACTTTTTCATAAAACAGATTGATTAAAATTAAGATTATATATTCACATAGATAAACCCTCCCCAAAAAAAAAACAAATTCTATAGGTGATGGCGTTTATATAGACCGTTAATATAGATACGGTCCATGTAAACAAATCGATCCTTTAACAGAACTGGTTTTAAAGATTAACAATTTAACACTGTAATAAGATATTTTAATATTGTTGTTTTTATCAATACCAATATTGCTCTTGTTATTAATGATATAAAACATTACTAAATATTAATTCCTTTACGGCCATGAACACTTTAGTTCCTAAATTCTGTCTATACTTATAGTTTGGCATTGCATAGGATTATGTTTTATTGTATACTGTTTAAGATGTCTTTACTCTCTATTCATTTAATGTGTTCTGATAAAAGTACTCTTAAATTGGTATTCTGTGTTTTGATATTGTTTAGGTCTTTCCACTTTTCCGTGGAAAGACCTTTTGCTTTAGTTCTGATTATTTTTTTTTTTTTTCTGCCTATTTTTTTTTCTTGCACAGTATTATTGTTTCACAAGATGTCGCTTAAATTTTTTGGTATACGATATCGAACAGGTTATACGCTTTTAAAACTGACCCTGTTTAACCGAACACTTTTTCTTGTGAGAGTTATCTCCCCGAACACTGTTTTTATTGTGTCCACTACTCTTCGTAACCGTAAAAGATTACGACAAATTTATTTTACCAAATTGTTCGTAACATCTTAAAGATTAGGATGATCATTTGGACCGAAGCTATCCGGAGACGCCTTATAAAGTTTATTCTCCCTTATGCATTTGATATAAGTGATATGCATTTCTAACTTGTAAACCATAAGTGATAGAGACCTAGGGTCTTTTGATTTGAGGTCCTTGGTCCAAAAACAGAAAATTAGGTGAAGGTCATAGGCCAAAGTCATATTCTAAATTTTGATTTTGGCTTATTTTCACTTCTTTTCAAAAACCGTTTAAGATATCAACAACATATATTTACAAAATTGTTAGTTGCGACATGTCGTAACACATACATTTTTGTTGAAAGGGTACGCTGACATTAAATGGGAGTTTTGCCGCCTATTATATTTAAAATTACACGTATTGTGATATAACTCATTAACCACATATAATAAAGACCTAGTGTCGTTTGATTTGAGTCCTCGGTTTATGACCTTGAAATAGAGGTCAAGGTCATAAGTAAGTTTGATGTTCTAATTTTTGACCTTTGCTTTTACTTCATATGTATACATGATAGAGCCATAGGATTTTTTGCATCAGGTTGCAAGCCATTTGACAAAAGTGTTTGGAAACCATATATTTTTGGAATCCGTATACAATAATCCATCATTTGACACTGAAAATGACATGTTAAACTGGATTTTATTATTTTCATATGAAATATATCGTTTCGGGTGGAAAGCCCTTCTCTGAACAATTGGTTTTAATTCTTAATTTTTAATTGTTTTTGTGATTCCTGTCGATCTGATGAGCCAGGCCTTTTAAAATGATTATTATATTGGATTTGGTTGTTTTTGTTGTGATTTTAAACCACTGTCCCAATTTAGATTGAGGTTAGGGCTTTCTAAAATGTTTTAATCCCGCCAGCTTCTTTATGTGCCGGTCACAAATCAGTGGTTTTTGTTGAAAGTTGTAATCATATTTGTTTTTCATATATTGTAATGGTAAAAAAATCAGGTCGTTTTTTTATTGAATTGTTTTAATTTTGTCATTTCCGCGGCTTTCATAGGTTTCTATACGGAATGCGTCTTGCTTAAGGTCGTACGGTGACCTATAGTTACTTTCATCTCCGTCATTTGGTCGACTTTTGTCTAATTTGCAATCATGCCACAACTTCTACGGGTGCCACATGTGGAGCAGGATCTGCTTACCCTTCCGGAGCACCTGAGATCACCCCCAGTTTTTGGTAGGGTTCGTGTTGCTTAGTCTTTAGTTTTCTATGTTGTGTCATCTGTACTATTATTTGTCTGTTTGTCTTTTTATTTTTGGCCATGGCGTTGTCAGTTTGTTTTCGATTTATGAATTTGACTGTCCCTCTGGTATCTTTCGTCCCTCTTCTCTAATTATCATATACAGCTACAGTTTAATTTAAGACAATAAGAAGTAGAAGATGAAATAAAGTTATGGAACGTCAAAAATGTTTTTATATACATTTTGCAAAGTACCTATTACATTACAACTTGAAAGAAATGACGGCAGTGTGAACGTGTCAGACATGTATTGTAGTGAAAAGATCACAACTTGTCAGACATGTATTGTAGTTAAAAGATCACAACTTGATTGAAATGACGGCAAATTGTACTATTTTGAAAGTGTTCTAGTTGATCAATTGTAATTGACTTTTATCATTTGTTGTAGTAATACAACGTAAGTACTATATCTATCACTTTATAACTTATATTATATCAAATACTGTAGTGTTGTTAAAACGTATAAGAGTAGAATTGGTACGACTGACTCGATTTACGTCTTTATCAAACTCACAAGTGGTGCTCAAATAAAAACAAATTTAAGGTCAACTTTAACTCAGAGTAAAATATCATTGAGAAACAGTCTAAGGCTTGAAAATAATTTTTTCCCGAATAATTCAACACTTCATTAAACAGAGAATTGTGCAGTAAAAAGTAAATTAACAAAAATACTGATCTCAGAGGAAAATTCAAAACGGAAAGTCCCTAATCAAATGGCTAAATCGAAAGCTCAAGCACATCAAACGAATTGATAACAACTGTCATATTCCTGACTTGGTACAGGCATTTTCTGGTGTAGAAAATGGTGGATTGAACCTGGTTGTATAGCTATCTAAACCTCTCACTTGTATAACAGTCGCATAAAATTCCATTGACAACAATGTGTGAACAAAACAAACAGACATAATAGGTAAAAATATCAAAAATATGGGTACAGCAGTCAACATATGTATTATGATCTTAATCACTATAAAAACAAACAAATATGTCAACAAAAAAAAAAAAAAAAAGCATGTAGACAACAAAGCACATAAGCAAAAAACGAAAGACAAGCATACAAAAATTTACCATAGCACAATAACACAATGACGGGATGTATAAGTACCGAGCCACGTCAAATGGATTTTTAGTTTTTGTATTACTGATTTTGTGAAGTTCTGCATAACACAAAAACTAAAAATTTAGCTAAACTTTTTTTTCAAATACGTACCTGGCTCAGTTATATATATTTGAATTAAGGTAGTTTTTACAGAAATTAGACATTAATCTGATTTAAAAATTTTGTGAAGTTAACAAAATTGTACACAGAAAATTAAAGACATAGAAATACGAGCTCCATCCTAAATCTAAGATTAATACTGGTGACAGCCATTGTGCTCAATATGTCATGTTAAAGTTCGGTGATCAATCGCATTCTATAATGTCAAAATAGAGAAGGAGGCGACGGGATAAACGACAAATGTAGTATGCTCACAAAAGTGTGTCCAACGTCATGTTCGTGTTGTGTGTCAATTCTACAATCAACTCATGGCAAATTAAAACAAAGTTTTTCGAGTTATTCATTACGAGAATTACATAATGGAAATTTACCGTTTTGAGTATACATATACCTTTGGTTAATTAACCTTGTAGTTAGTTTTAAACAAATTTTATCTCCATTAGACTGTAGTCCTTCACCGTGTGTGCATGGAACCTGTAGCAATAGCTTGCAAGGATTTCTGTGTAAATGTAAACAAGGGTACAATGGACCGCGTTGTGATCAAGGTAAATCATAGATACTAGGCTTTAAAATGTGTACACCAGACGCGTGTTTCGTCTACAATAGACAAATCTGTGACGCTCGAATTAAAAAGTTAAAAAGGTCAAAGATTTATATTTTTTTGCCGTATAAATGTTAACTTGACAGAATGCATTTATCTCAGATGTTTTCGGTTGGTTCATGGCTTGTGACAATTCTTTACATCACTTCAAAATATTTCATTTAGCTTCGAATAATGAATTGTCATATTTTTTAATGAAGATATAATTATTTACAAAGTAAGGATTAAATGGATTATGAAGCATTAAATGTTTTCTTTTAATTCTTTGGTTATAGCAGTTATGGCTCATTTACATACGAAATTATTGTTACATAGAAATGCAGAACAAACTAATTAATGTCAAAAGGTAAGAAAGTTTGATCTTCCCAATGAAAATGAATTCGTGCAACTTAACAATATAATTTTCATTGTTATTTTACTCAAAGCTTAAAGAGAATAAATGAATAGAACATTTTATAAAACGGATGCAAAATAAATCTTCGAATTATAATTTTCATTGTTATATCATTCAATGAGAAATCTTCTGTTTTCAAAAACTATTAACTAGAACTTTATTGCGACATTTGTTTTGTGTTTCAGCTATAGACTGTAAGTATGACAGCTTATCATTTCTTGTAAACAATATAAAATACATGTACGCATACATTAGAAGGATAATGACTGCGTATTACTTAATTCTTTTGTGTGTAATGTATTGCAGACTGAACGTCACTTTTCCATGGCACGGTCTCTTTTTGTCTAAATTTAGTTATTCTGTGCATACAATTCCATTACTTGACTTTTGGAAAACAATGTAAACTTCAAACAGTTGGGTTTTTTACAATGTGTTGTATTCAGATATGATGAGAAAAAAACTTGTTTATTAACAAATCAAAAGACTGTCAATAAAAGCAAACGGTTAATATCCTAATAATCGACAGATTGTAGGTATTCCTATGGGCACTTATTGCGCCCCTTTAATAGCAGACTTGTTTTTGTACTGTTATGAATCACAGTTTATGACCAAACTCAGTAAAGACACGTCTAAATTGCATTTAATTGATAAATTCAACAACACTTACCGTCATCTTGATATTTCAGTTTTACACGGGAAACTCCACACTAAAATTTACGACAAAAGGGATGATTTTTTGTTCCCTATTGTTAATTTTTCTTTTTGTGGATGGTGAAGTTCCTTTGCCACCATCTTATGGTGTTTATATTTCACAACTCGTTCGCTATGCCCGTGTCTGTTGTGACGTTTTATATTAACGAACGTAATCTATGTATAACTGGTCAACTATTAAGTCAGGGATTTCGTTACCACAAATTACTTAAAACTTTTACTAAATTCTTCCATAGATATAAACATTTGGTTTTGGAGTTTGGTTGTACCTGTAGAAAACTTATTTCAAACGGAAAAGCAAATCCTCATTTTTACGGAGATGTTGTTTACTGTGCCCGGAAATTTAGAAACGATCCTGGTAAACTTATCGATCCTTTAAATAAACGTATTCTAAAAATTTACCTATTCGACACTGTAATTAGATCTTTTAATATTGTTTTTATTGGTATCAATATTGATTTTGTTATCAGTAAATTAAAAGCAAACTAAATATTATTGTTATATACATATGCACTTTCATGGATCTACATTCTGTCGATTCCTGTATCTTGGCATTGCACAAGGTCATGTTTTTCTCTGACTGTTTATGACGTCTTTACACTAAATCCATTGGATGTTGGATGTGTACTGATTGATAATTTAGTCTTAGATGCATGATTTTCTTTATTAGTTGTTATTGGCTTTGAACTAGCTGTCAGTAACTGCGAGTACTCTCAGATCTGTACTAAGTTTTTGTTGTTGTTGTTGGGATGTACAAGTACCCAGCCACGTCCACTCTGTGTTTTTGTTAGATGTATTTTTATTTGTATCCATCTGATGAGTTAAGCCTCTTTTCAACTGATTTTTATAGTTCGTTCTTATGTTGTACTGTTACACCACTGTCCCAGGTTACGGGAGGGTTGGGATCCCGCTAACATGTTTAACCCCGCCACATTCTGTATGTATGTGCCTGTCCAAAGTCAGGAGCCTGTAATTCAGTGGTTGTCGTTTGTTGCTGTGTTACATATTTGTTTTTCGTTCATTTTTTTTTTGTACATTAATTAAGACGTTAGTTTTCTCGTTTGAATTGTTTTACATTTGTGATTTCGGGGCCTTTTATAGCTGACTATGCGGTATGGGCTTTGCTCATTGTTGAAGGCCGTACGGTGACCTATAGCAGTTTATTTCTGTGTCATTTGGTCTCTTGTGGAGAGTTGCCTTATTGGAATTCATACCATATCTTCTTTTTTATATGTAGTAGACACAAAAAAACAAAAAATTATGTATTTATATGTATGCTTTACATGACGGGTACGTTTTACATTTCTTTCTCGTATATGAAATAATGATATTTTATCAAACTTTTTTTATTATTTTTTTTTTATTATATCCTTAGTAGTAAATACAGGTATACTGTATATGTAATACAATCAATGACAATCGTGCTATATCAACCATCCGTGATGATATCGATATCAGTCACGGTTACATAAGCTTCATCAAACCCATTCAAGTCGATGACGTCACGCCATCGATATAAGTCACGCTTGTAAAGGCTTTATCAAACCCTTATTCTGTGATACATCAACTTACGGGGAAATCATCTACTTGAAGTATATAATAAAGTGTATATGATATGGCTTTTTCAATATCACACACCGTATCAACCCTCATCCAATATCATCCCTCAAGCAGAGCTTTTGGGATTATATTGGTGTCTCGGGTTGATACGGGTGTGATATTGAAAAAACCATATGATATTCTCTATTTTACCAACACTTTAAAACAAACAAATAAACATATGTAAAAAATTAAATGTATCTTCGAATTTTGCAGTCACTTGATAGACAGATGTAGTTTGATATTTTGATATACATTCAATTTAAAAAACCACAATGGAGCTGATTGTGCCGCATTTTATTAAAAACAAATCGGTATTAATTTTTTTTTAAAGAAACGCATTCGCAAAAGCAAATGCCACTACATTAAACACAATATTTTTATTTCATTTAAGATTGCATTACAAACCCATGTGTTCGTGGTTCTTGTGTGAGCAGTTTCTCAGGATATACTTGTAAATGTTTGACTGGCTATACAGGAATGAAATGTGATCAAGGTCTGCATAACTGTTTGCTATCAATACGAAATCTAAAGGATAAGATAAATTCATTATAACAGTCCACAAAATGATATGTAGTCCCGTTAACTTTCAAAACAAAATTAATGAGAATATGCATCATCGAAATACACAACATTTTATTTTAAATCGCACTCTACGTAGTGAAAAAATGAAAGAGAGATCTAAAGTAAACAAATGAATGGACGAATAATTCGGTCGGATATGCAGTTGATCTCAGAACAAATGGTATACTACATATCATTGTCATATAATATACATTCATTAATTCATTTAATGTATGCATGTCGCATGAAAGTATAACCTAAACGGAAATGCGAGATTTAAATGCGATCAAAAGTAATATGGCATTAAACAATCAAGCAAAAAATATAAATCTAAGGTACAATAGGGAGAAAGCAACAAAAACATAAGCAATTGCATTCAAAGCACTAAATAGAAAACTCGGTTTCGATCAACAAGAACACAGTCAAATATAGAAGGTTGATTCTTTGAGAAATTCAAGGTACGTATACTCATGTTCAATTGATTCATTCGTCCATATTTAAAAAGACAACACATTTGCGTGAAAAGAATCTGAACTTTAAACTGGAGTAACATCATGTGTATTGATAGGTTAAGCATTGCCTCATGATGAGGCACCATCTATGTAAACTCGAGTATTTCTGTTCTAATGGTTGCATTCGATGCATTGGTATGAAAAATAAAGATCTAGTCATATCTTATATTCGATTTTTTTAAACGAACGAGAAAAGAAAGATAGTGAAAACAATAATCCAAATAAAACAAGTTTGTAGCTATAATTTCTTAAAGAATAGTGTATGATTCTAATTTATATAATTACATAATGTCATTTCTTAAATGTTATCTAGTTTAACCTTCAAATGCAATCGTTAACATATTGATCGTTTCTATTTATAAAAATTTAATCAATTTCAGTTATAGATCGTAAGTATATCCTAATGAAAGGCTTTGGAACCGCATTTATTTACTTGAAGTGATTTCGGAAATATTACATTTCAACGTTTTTTGTCGGGTTTTTTTTCAATCATTTTAAGATAATGTTGTTCTTTCTTGAATAAACTATCAAATCACAGCAAACAGAATACAGAACACTTTTTTTTTGGAATTAGAATACAAATATGTAACAAGAAGCAACATTTATATGGATGACTTAATTATTTCATTTTACAATTTCTCGCTGTTAATCAGATATTGTGAAGGATATTGTTTTGGATTTAACAAAGGCTGCAAACCCTTTAGGCATATAGTGATGTTATGATTAAAGGCAGCAAAAACTATGTCTGCGTTTTTTAAATATTATACAATAATCAATCTAATAGTCGAACAACAGACCAAAGTTCTACAAATGACAGTATACATGCAAAATAATATATAAACGTGGGGAAAAAGAATTCTAAATAATATGTAATATGCATTTCATGTTACAACTTCTTTCAGTATTAGTCTTTTGCATTGCCATTACTCGATTTTTATCAAAGTTGTCTTTTTATTATCTATGAAAAATCTCAGTTCAGTATGTTTTTTGTTTGTTTATCCATATAGATTGCAGTCCTAATCCATGTGTCCGAGGAAAATGTAACAATGCACTAACCAGGTTTGTTTGTACCTGTCCGACAGGATATACAGGGACGACATGTAATCAAGGTTTGTATATTTGAACAACATATAATTAAAATAATAAAATGATAAAATAATAAGTATACTAATAACGATAATAATATTGGTAATCATTTTAGTATTGATCTATAGAAAAGAAAGAAAATGGTGTATCAATTCATGAAAAAAATCACTGCCCGTACCAACAAAAAAACTAATTAAAGCAAAGAAACCGGTCATTTGCTGTTCTACTTCTCTGATTTACAGAGAGGCCCAAATAATTGAACACAAACTATGATACGGGTCGATTATTAAACAAACGGACCGAAAACGAGAAAATGAAGAAGCACAGTTAATGGAAGTTATCTGAAAAATGAAACAGATACGATTATATAATGCATAGAACAAGTTTTGTCAATTATCAATACCAATTCTAAAGGATAAATTTAATTCATTATATCGATTGTCGAAATTAAATGTAGTCTCGCTTACTTTTGAAGCAACAAAAAAATTTAAAAAATATATTATCGAAATACACAACTTTTTATTTCAAATCGCATTCTACTTAATGAAAAAATGAAACACAGATCTCAAAGAAACCAATAAATGTAACGACTATTTCGATCAGATATGCAACTGATCTCATTACAAATGGTATACTACACATCATAATCATATAAATATACAGTAATGTATGAGTATGCATGAAAGCATGAAAGCATTACAAGAACATTAATGCCACTTATAAGCATATAAGCGAAATAAACAGTAAAATAATATTTCTCAAGCAATAAGAAACATATGTCAATGTGCAATGGGGAAAAGGCAACAACAAAACAACACACAACAATTGCACTCAATGCAATGAATAGAATACTCACGTTTGAGCAACAAGAACACAAACAAATACAGAGGGATAACTCGTGTTTAAAAACAATACATTTGAGTGAGAAATTTGAACTACTGTACCAGGGACAAAAAAGTTTCTGATCTGACTGTGGCATTCGTTGGATCAATATGACAAATAATGGTCCAGTCATATCTTGTAGTCGATAATTTGAACGACGAGAAAGGAAATACAGGGAATACGATAATCCAAATAGTACAAGTTAATGTGTATTATTTTTGGGAGAATTCTAGATAAATCGTTTGTACGAAAGACTGGTTGGGCAATTATATTTCTACAATTTTTTTGTTTAAAGATTACTTTTGCACTTCTTACTTCACATTTCCAACCTTTATTTTGACATTGATAAGTCCAAGTTGACATTTCTCAGTTCAACTTAGAGGGAGAAATGTCAACTTTGAAATAAGAAATGTGAATTGGAAATGAGAAATGTCAAGTGTGGAATGAGAAATATAGATTCCACCACTGCAACAAGTGTGTTACGATATTTCTCCACTCGAGACAGTTCAATTTTAGTTAAAGCGCGAGGCTTGCCGAGCTTTTTAAATAATTTAAATGTAACTGTTGAGAATGGAGAAATATCGTTATAGATTAGTTATAGTGGTGGAATCTGTTTCTTTAATGATTTTTTTTATCCTTCTTTTTCAAAGATTTGCAGAAAGTTGAGTTCTTTATATGTGATGTCATCAGGCATGGTGGCCCTTTTTCATGACGTCTCAATAGGAAGAATTCAGAAGAAACCAAGAAAATTTGACGTCATAATTAAATTTCGACCAATCATTTGCGAGAACAGATATTTCATTAGTGAGGAGAACATTGTTTTCACAATCGGTTGGGAAATGTGAAAATAATGAGAGAAAGAAAATAGAGAAATACAATATCCCTACTGGTCAATCGAATGTTTACATTTTAATTGACATTTAGTCTCGTTTTCTTAATATTGTTTAATGTGAACTTTGATGAAAAAGAAAGATCATCTTAAATACAGAAACATGTCAACAAATTGAGAAATTAAAATAAATTTCTTCCAATGTACTATATTGATGTAAAAAAAAACTCCTTGAAAATGCCAGGCTAACAATGTAAATTTGTACTCTTTTTTAATATTTCAGTTATAAATCGTAAGTAATTTTACAATTAAAATCTTTAATACAAATGTTTACGTTACCCCGGATTGTTTTCAGAAATTAAAATCACAACTGCTTTTGAGAATATATATCGATCATATATTTTTATATCTGTTTCTTGTTATGCGAACGGAAATTAGACCATATATTTCTAATCAGACATACTTAATGGATATAACATTATAGTAAATTTATTCAATTTGCAAAAAATGACCATTTATTATTTCATAACTGCATGAATCTAGATTGACATCTGTGTTTCTTGTAGACTGTTCTCCGAACCCATGTATCCACGGTTCATGTAGAAACAGCCTTACAGGATATAGTTGTTCCTGTCAAACCGGATACAGAGGCTCGAGATGTGAACAAGGTATGCATTTCCATTCTCAATTTTATGGAATTCAAATTGAGCTATTATGTTACCCAAAAAAATACGCTAAGAAATTGTTGGTTATTATAGGTTTATTGCAGTGAAAATCTTTTTCATGCCAACAGAGAACGTTTTTACAATAACAGAATGTTTGAAAACTATTTATTAGTAAAAGGGGATGTGATTGTACATCTTGTAACATCGTGTGGTATTTAATTTACCCATCCCTTTAATGCAAATCTGATTGTCTTGTAAATACAGCTTAAAGATAAAATAAGCGCTCAGTTTTGTCCTTGTAAATGCAAACAAACTTGACACATACATGATTTCAATGGTGTCCCAAATCACTTTACTTTAGATAATTAAATATCTGTGTATATATAAAGACTGAAGTAAAACGATAATGCATGATATTGCATTGAATGTTTAAACCATATAAGTTTTTGATTTAAATTTGTCACTAAGTCACATTTCCGTAAACAATTGTTTAGTGGTAACTCTACTTAAATAATTACTACTTTATACGGGTACATACAAATATCGACCATTTTTCTTTAGTCAGCTATTTCTTACGAACGAAAACCAGGTTTTACCCATCATTTTTTATGGCCTATGTAAATTAACGCAAATTGAGTTTTCCTACCAACGCGTTGTACATTGACTAAGCTTTAAATGCAGTTACTATTCATCTACTAAATTATTTACTGTAACTGTGCTATTTGAGCAGTCAAATTGAATTGACTGTATATTAACTAGTGCTATGTACACTGTGTCTAAACTACCCCGGCAAAAAATGTTTGGATTCGATAGTATCTAATATCCGGCAAGGTGACGGAACATCAGTAAATAGAGAAAAGGTAGTTTTCTGTTTATTTATTTGTTATTGTTATGATATGGAAGAATATTTATACATATATAACTATTTTCTATTGTGAAATGTAATATTCTCTACAACCGTTCTAGATTAACGGAGAAATAAGTAAAAATGCACGTCAAAATGACAAATTGAGTGAACCTTGCCTCGAATTTGTTTAATTTCTCCTTAAATTGTTCACATGGTACGGAAAGAAAGATATTGACATGGAGATTGCAAAACTAGACACTTTGAGCACCTCAATACTGGTTTTTCTGCGTATGGAACGAAAGAAATGGGTCATGTCAAAATGGAAGCACCCGGTTTTGTCAATGTGTACAACCCGGTTTTGTCCTAGATTTCACAAGGCAGAACCCGGTTTTGTCAAAGAAAAAAAAGGCATAATCGCATAACATAACTAAACTTCAGCAATTAAAAGGAGTTTGGTGGCTGGTTAGAAAACGATTTCTTACAGAGGACAACTTAATATTTATTTGAATCTGTAAACACTTGAATTCCTACTTTATTGGAACAAAAATAGTTATAATTTGGCTTTGCATTTAAAAAAAAATGCTCTAACTGCGAAATAGATAGAAATGAAGGTTAAACCCCAAATTGAGGTGTAAGCTCTCTATACGTTTATTTTTATATGAATTATATAAATTTTAGTGTTTAAACTTAAAATTAGAGTTGATGGTCTTAAAAATTGAAGAACGCACATTTGATATGTGATATTCTTGCACAACTGGATGGTTATCTTTATAAGTAATCCAATCTACCTAGGGGTGTAGTATTTCCTATGATCGTTTAAAATAAATATTCTTAAGGCTAAATGTTCATTATATGGCATGATAATCAGACAAATGAATATATGCTTGCAGAATTGCCATAGAAAATGAATGTTTATAGCGAGAAAATTATTACAATAATCATGCATTAAACATCAAATCCATCTATCCCTAATTGTAACTATAATACTAAGTATAAATTAGTATAATAGTCTCAGGCCATCGAGAAAGTGCAATAATGATTATTTTATTAATAGTTGTATAATAAACGGTTCTGTTTTCTCTCCATTGTGGTATGATTATCGTACATTGACGTTGGTCTATATATTATTGACAATATATAGGGACGGATTCAGATTTTTTCAAAGTGGGCGTAATTCAAACAGCTTACATACCGCAGAGCGGACGAATTAAGCTAAAAAAAATCGTAAAAAAAAGATTTAAAATTTTTTGGGCCATCAAAGGTGGGGTGGGGCGTGTAACCTATACGCCGCCTGGATTCGCCACTGATGTTATATGACTAAATCGTATACCAACTTAAAATTTTATTAGAAATAAGAAAGCAGGGACACCCGCGAAATTGGATGTATGTGAGTAGGATTATCATGTTTATTCTAAAAATTCACATTGATATTTTGAAATTGTCGAAATGCGAGACCAAGGGATGCAAATTCGTGGCGGCTTGAACTATTTGTATGAAGCTTCATATGTCAGACGTTAGAAGGCCTGACTGCAACATACCTCGCACACAGATCTTTTATGTAAACACTTGAATTCCTCGATGTTTCTATCTATCATATGTCTATTGCCCTTGACCTCATTTTCATGGTTCAGCGAATTCCTAACAAAATGAATAGCTGATAATGGTTGATATCTATGATCAAGGTTAACATTTCGTGTTCAAGTCCGTATCTCTAATACCATAAGTAATAGGTCAACTATATTTGCTCGTATGGCGCATATGACTATTTAAGTGACCTTGAACTTATTTTCTTGATTAATTGGTAAATGTTCAGTTTTTTTTTTTTTTTTTTTGGTTGGTTTTTAATAATTGTAATGTGTTTATGTCCGTCTGGCAGGTTTCATCAGACCTTGACTTTTTTATGGTTCCATGAACAATGTTAATTTTATGAGATACTTTTATTAAATTATTTATCTTACAGACCTTCAAAATAAATTCGATAACAATCATTCCAGCAGTCGCGACATGTCAGTGCGTACAGTCACTCTTGTATAAATAATACGTAGTATTTATTTTTGTTATAAAAAAAACGCAACTGAAGTTGGTTTGCCATGTCTGATTAGTTTATCTCGTTCGTGTAAGCCTTAATTATGAATTGTTAGACTTTTTTTAATTCAAGAACGGTGCAATCTTGTTTGGAATTCTTGGTTGGTTTTAGCTCACCTGACCCCAAGGGAAAAGTGAGCTTTTTTCATCACTTGGCCCCGTCGTCCGTCGTCTTCCGTTAATTTTTTATATAATCTTCTCCTTTGAAATTACTGGGCTACAATACATTTAACAAACCTTATCCACAATCTTATGTCGGGTTTAAAAGGTCTAACGAACTTATGTTTAACTGTTTCACTGTCATCATTGGGGTATCTAGATTAAAAGGTTTTTGATAACCCAGCTTGTCAACAAAGATGGCCGACATGGCTTAAAATAGAACATAGGGGGATGCGAGTTTTGTCTATAATTTGAAAACAGCTACAGATAGAGAAAATTTAACAGGGGCAGATATGTTCATAATGTTGAGCTCTACCTTTTGTCCACACACATTAAAACTCTCACACGAATTCTTATAGAAGTTAATGTCCTTGAATGACAAATTTCTCCTTTTTTTCCATTTTTGTCTATTATCTTGAAATATTTAAAAGTTATATTAATAGCAAAAATGATCAGCAAAACAATATATACGAATAATTCGACTTGGTCGATATCCTTGTAAGAATTATTGACCTTTAATTACAATTTTTACCATTTCTTTGAGTTTTTGCCAATTATCTTACAAAAATCTTCTCCTCTTTAACAATTTAATCAAACTTGGCCACACGCTTGATTGAGGTATCTGGTTTGAAAACCCACATGATCAGCCATTTGTAAATTTATTTTTTTGTTTCAGGGTACCAGTGTTAACGTTGCTTTTCATAAAATAAACAAAACCGGGTTTTTTACATACACAAAACCGGGTCATTGTGTAGTAAACAACATTGACAAAACCGGGTGCTTCCATTTTGACATGACCCATTTCTTTCGTTTTATACGCAGATATACAAGTATTGAGGTGCTCAAAGTGACTAGTTTTGCAATCTCCATGTCAATATCTTTCTTTCCGTACCTTTCTTTCCGTACCATGTGAACAATTTAAGGAGAAATTAAACAAATTCGAGGCAAGGTTCACTCAATTCGTCATTTTGACGTGCATTTTTACTTATTTCTCCGTTAATCTAGAACGGTTGAAGAAAATATTACATCTCACAATAGAAAATAGTTATATATGTATAAATATTCTTCGATATCATAACAATAACAAATAAATAAGCAGAAAACTACCTTTTCTCTGTCTATTGATGTTCCGTCACCGTGCCGGATATTAGATACCATCGAGTCCAAACATTTTTTGCCGGGTTAGTTTAGACACAGTGATGTAGTTAAAATAAAGTATGTCGCTTTGATTGTGACGTCGATAAAGTGTTTCCATAGATTTTTACCTATCATCAATGAAGAACACAGGTTTGCAGTAACTTTACGTCGTTCGCTTTTCACAATGCATGGTTTTGACCCGAAATATTTCATGAAAAACAGTTGTAAGGGCTGCAACAGTATAAAGACAACAGACATAAATTGATAGATATTTTTTTCCAAATGCGAATTTGATTTGTATTCGGCTCGAAACAGAATGAAAAAAATAAATAGACAAAGCTTTGCATTCTATCTGTTTTCAAATTAAGGAAACAGTAGTTTAACGATGTTTAAATCTCATAAATTGATTAAGAAGAGACAAATCAAGGAAACAAACGAAATCTGAGGTTATGGCTTGAACTCCAAAAGGATAGGGTAAGCGCCTCCTTCAAAGCCTTGTATAAATAAAGATTCTTTTTCGAGACAATATATAGTTATCCTATATTTATGTTAAAGATTGTTATCATAGTAAGTAAATTTTCACAAGGTTTCTTCAATTTTCAGTTATAAATCGTAAGTACTTTTGCCTTAATAAATCATTCTACTAACACAATTAAAGTCTATTGAAACCATCCTGTTCAGTTTAAGAGATTAGCATTTTAGCACGTACACATAATGTTTGATAAACTCTCAAATCACAGCGAACATAAAAGTTCTTAAACAGGACACCTTTTTTCAACCAAAATACAAATATGTAAAAGAAGCACCATTTATAACGGACAACTTATTTTTACATTTTGTACAATTTTTCGCTGTTAATCAGATATTGTAAAGGATTGCATTTAGATTGAACAAAGGCTGCTAATTCTTCAGGCATATATTGATGTTCTTATTATAGGCAGCATAAAAATTGTCAGCGTTTTTTTAATATTATACAATAATCATACTCATAGACTAGCAATCGATTAAAGTTCTTCAAATGTCAATATAAATGCAAATAAGTTCACGTGGAGGAAAACAAATTATAAATAACATGTTACAAATTCTATACATTATAAGTTTTCTGCATTACCGTTATAAGATCTTTTTTATCTTGATCAAAGCTGCCTTTATCATCTTGAAAAATATCAGTACAGTATGTTTTTTTTGTGTTTACCCATATAGGGTGCAGTCCAAATCCATGTGTTCGAGGAACATGTCACAATGCACTAACTGGGTTTGTTTGTACCTGTCCGACCGGCTATACAGGGACGACATGTAATCAAGGTTTGTATATCTGAACAAAAAATAATATAAAAGTTTGATAATAAGGATAGTAGTATTGGTAATCGTTTTACTATTCATCTATAAAAAAGAAAGGATATGGTGTATCCGTTCATGACAAAATTTCACTGCACGTACCTAAACAAAACTAACTAAAGCAAAGAAACCGTTTATTTGCTGTTCTACTTTTCAAATTTACAGATAGGCTTTAATCATAGGGCACAGGCTCTGACAAAATTACATGTCTAAAAACGGCCACAGACATCGGTTTGAGTAGAATTCATAAATAACACGGGTCGAGAATTAAACAAACTGACCGAAAACGAGAAAACGAAGAAGCTATCTGAAGAATGCAACAGATACAATTATATAATGCATAGAACACGTTTTGTCAGCTACCAATATCAATATATACGAAACTAAAGGATAGAGTTAATTCATTATATCAATCCACGAAATTATATGTAGTCTCGTTTACTTTTAAAACAAAAAGAAAGATAAAAATGTATAATTGAAATACAGCATATTGAATTTCAAATCACATTCTACACAGTAAAATTGAAACAGAGATATCAAAGAAACCAATAAATTATACGACTTTTTCTAGCGGATATGCATTTGATTTCATTACAAATGGTATACTTCACATCATATAGTTATGTAAATAAACATTTATTCATTGAGTATGTATGTCGCAGGAAAGTATAACCAAAACATCAATGCGAGTTATAAGCGTGATCAGTAGTGAAATAACATTTCTCAATTAATCAGAAACATATGTCGAATGTGCAATGGAGAAAAGGCAACAACAACATAAAATACACAACAATTCCACTCAATGCACTGAATAGAATTCTCACGTTTGAGCAACAAGATCAGAAACAAATACAGAGGTTTAACTCGTGTTTAACAACAACACATTTGAGTGAAAAGAATCTCAACTCCAGTACCGGGAGGGAGAAATATCAACTTGGAAATGAGAAATGTCAAGTTTGGAATGAGAAATAAAATATCCTTACTGGTAAATCAAATGTGTACATTTTATATGATAGTTAGTCACATATCTTTGTAATATTGTTTAGGGTTAACTTCGATGAAAAAGATCGGGCATCTGTAAATACAGAAACATTATAAAGAATTAAAATTCAATTTCTTCCAATGTACTATATTTGTAATTTACTGACTTTCGTAATGGTCATAACCTGATGGTAAAAAACTCTTTGAAAATACCAGGCTTACAATGTAAATTTTTACTTTTTTTTAATATTTCAGTTATAAATCGTAAGTACTTTTACAATTAAAATCTTTACTATAAAGTTTGTTGTTACCCCGGATTGTTTATAGATATTAAAACCACAACTGCTCTTAAAAATATATATGTTATATATATTTTTCTATTTCTGTGTCTTGTTATGCGAACGGAAATCATATCATATATTTCTGATCAGACAAATTGAAAGGTCATAATTATAGTAAGTTTATTTAATCTGCTAAAGATGACCGATTATTTTATAATTGCGTGAATCTAGATTAACAACTGTGTTTCTTTTAGACTGTTCTCCGAACCCATGTATCCATGGTTCATGTAGAAACAGCCTTTCCGGATATAGTTGTTCCTGTCAAACCGGATACAAAGGCTCTAAATGTGAACAAGGTATGGAATACAAATTGAGCTACTATGTTACCCAAAAAATCCTACAATGAAATTTACTAATGCATCGATCCTGAGGCATTTCATGTTTGCAATTTTCTTTGATGTCTTTTGATTAGTTTTGTGTGATATTTAGTTGCTGTTTATATTTAGTGTGATATTGAATATGAGGGTCGATTGAAAACAAAACTTTACGACAAAAGAGATGATTTCGGCTTCCCAATTGTGATTTTTCATTTTTAGACCAAGAGTTCCAAATGGTGAAGTTGAAATCATCACTTTGTAAATTTTACGGACGCCATCACGGGTTGGTTGACCGTTGTGGAATATCCGTTTCACAGATGATATCGGATATGTTCCATATGTCGTAACTACAATCCCGTTCCCTTTTCACGTATGTGACCTACCGCGTTAGACTATTTATCGGCTTTGTAATAACATGAGCAACGCGACGGGTGCCGTGTGTTGAGCAGGATCTACTTACTTTTCAGGGGCACCCGAGATCACCCCCAGTTTTTGATGGGGTTCGTGTTGCTGTTGTACCCCTATTTGTGACATTTTTACCCATTGTGTCTGTTTGTTTTGTTCATACATCGTTGTCAATGTAATGGAATTTGATGCGACTGTCATACAAGTGAGAGGTTTGGCGCTTTAAAACCAGGTTTAATCCTCCATTTTCTACATAAGAAAATGTCTGTGCCAAGTCAGGAATATGACAGTTGTTGTCCATTCGTGTGATGTGTTTGTGCTTTTGATTTTGCCATTTGATTAGGGACTTTCCGTTTTGAAATTTCCTTGGAGTTCAGTATTTTTGTGATTTAACTTTTTTTTTCGTTAACATACATGTATAACACACATCGCCATTAATTTGTTTTACCATCATGATGAAAGTCAGTAAATTACAAGTAAAAACAAAGAGACAATAACAAAAGCGACCATTAGAAAATATAAAATAAAGTCCAATAAAAAACAGAAAACACAATGGCAAAAAAAAAAAATACAAATAGAAAAAGGAAATGACAACTAAAGATCAACTGGAAAAATAAATATATTGAAATGCGGAATAAGACTTCCATATCGATTTATGATATATGATTTATCTAATCTCTGCCATTTGCAGGCTTATATAATGAAATTAGGCAAAATTGTTATTTTGATGGAAAGATATTTTGAATGATTAAATATTTCAAAAAAATATCAACAATGTGTATAGCATCGGCTTAAAATATTCAAAATAAAAAAAAAGCAAAATTCATGTACAAAGTGTAGAAATTTTATACGACTCCTTGATTTTCACGGACAAACTGGCAAACCATACGCTAAGAAAATGTTGGTTAATATCAGTTTAGTGCAGTGAAAAACATTTCCTTGCAGGCAGACAATTTACAGAACGTTTGAAAATTGTTTATTAATAAAAGGGGGTGTAAATGTACATCTTGACACACCGTGCTCTCTTCGATTGACCCATCCCTTTAACATAAATCGGATAAAATGTACCAATTGTTCTGTAAATACAATTTGAACGATAAACATATGCGCCCAGTTTTGTCCTAGTAATGCAAACGTACTAGACGCACACATTATCTCAATGGTGTCCTTAATCACTTGCCTTTAAATAATCAAATATTTGTATATACATTTAGGCTTTGGTAAAAAGGTATTGCATAGCATTACATTGAATGTTTAGAGCATATAAGTGTTTAATTTAAATTTGTCACTAAATCACATTTTCTTATAATATTGCTTAGTAGATACTCTACTAAAATAGTAACAATTGATTCCAGGTACACAAATGTAATTATTTTTCTTTAGTCAGTTATTTCTTTTTTACTAAAACCGGATTAAACCGACCATTTTCTTGTGGTCTATGTAAATTAATGCAAATTGAGTTTGCCTATCGACTCGTTTTACGTTGGCTTCGTTTTAACTGCTTTTCTAGATATAACTATCGAAATACGATATAAACTACCTTTTGGCAAGTACTTAAGAAATTGGTCGATTTTAATTTTAATCCCCAATCTATCATAGTGAGGAAAACATACCATACCAAAAAGTACAATAACAAAAATACCTAACTCCAAGGAAAATTCAAAATGTAAAGTCCCTAATAAAATGGCAAAATCAAAAGCTCAAACACATCAAACAAATGGAAAACAGCTGTCATTTTGCCTGACTTAATACATGCATTTCCTATGTAGAAAATGGTGGATAAAACCTGGTTTTATAGCTAGCAAAACCTCTCAATTGTATGACAGATGCATAAAATTTCATTATATTGACAACAATGTATGAACAAAACAAACAGACTTAATATGTAAAAATGTCAAAAATAGGGTACAGCAGTCAACATTGTGTTAAAATCTTAATCATTGTAAAAACGAACAAATATGTCAACAAAGAAAAACAATATGGCATATAGACAATGCACATAAGCAAAAATGAAAGACAAAAATACAAAAATTTACCATAGCACAATAACACAATGACGGGATGTATAAGAACCGAGCCACGCCAAAGGGATATTACCAAAATGGACCAATCAATAAAGGTAATAATCTACAAAGACAAATAAAAGAACATTATAACACGTAATTAAGATGATAAACAACGTCAGTAGTTAGAATCTATACTTCAAGACCCTCATGTTTTATTTGTGAAGTTGATACGGAATATTTTTTAACAAGGTCTTGGTATCTTCCGATGAACATTTTTTAGAAAAAGGACGAGACGTTCTCTGACATAACCCTGGTTCATCAACTTTCTGCTCAGACACTGGTGATGTTTTATAAAGTCTGAGTAGCAGCTGTAAGATCTTCAATACCAATACATTGCATGGTTAACCATAGCCGTGTTTATACGAAAAACTGGTTGGAATATTATATTTCTACAATTTTGCATTTTACTTCATACTTCACATTCCCAACTTTTATCTGGACATTTCTAAGTTCCAAGTTGACATTTCTCAGTTCATCTGAGAGAGATAAATGTCTACTTGGACATGAGAAATGTCAAACGGAAATGAGAAAGGTGAAGTTTGGAATGAAAAATAAAACATCCCTACTGGTCATCGAAAGTTTACTTTTTAAATGACATTTAGTCACATTTCTTTGTAATATTGTACAGATGTATAGGGTTAACTATGATGAAAAAGATAGGTCATCTGTAAATATTTTAAGGAATTAAGGATTTAAAATCATATTTCTTCGAATATACAACCTGAATATTGATATAAAATAACTCATTGAAAACACCATGCTTATAATGTAAATTTTATACTTTTTCTTTAATATTTCAGTTATAAATCGTAAGTACTTTTATCATAAAAATCTTTACTATAAAATATATGTCACCCAGATTGTTTATAGATATTCACAACTGCTCTTTAAAATATATATATTATATAATTTTTCTATTTCTGTGTTTTGTTATGCAAACGTATATCTTAACATGTATTTCTTATCGGACATATTTTAAAGACATAATTATAGTGAGTTTATTCAATCTGCAAAAGATGACCGATTATTATTTCACACACATGGAAAAAAGTAAAATAACAAAAATACCGAACTCCGAGGAAAATTCAAAACTGAAAGTCCCTTATCAAATGGAACTGCGTGAATCTAGATTAAAACTGTATTTCTTGTAGACTGTTCTCCGAACCCATGTATCCATGGTTCATGTAGAAACAGCCTTTCCGGATATAGGTGTTCCTGTCAAACCGGATACAAAGGCTCGAGATGTGAACAAGGTATGGAATGCATTAATCCTTAGACATTTCATCTTTGCAACTTTCTTTTATATCTTGTGATTAGTTTTTGCGGTATTTAGTTGCTGTCTTGTTAACGTACCTGTATACCACACATCGCCATTAATACTCATTCTCTGTAACCACTTAAACTTTTTCGGCACACATAGTCACCGATCTTCCTGAAAATTGGCTGATATGTAGATCCTATTAGACTAGTCAGAAAAATAATGCCAACCGATATATATTGGTTTGTTACCATGGTAACAGCAGAGAAAGTTGGGATTTTTGAGAAAAATACAATATTTAGTGTAGTGTTGTGAAATTATGCGGCTACATCTATTAAAACGAAACACAAAAACAATTAATTTCAGTCTTGTTTAAGTCAAAAATGAAAAAAAGTTACGGGTAATCTACCTAGAAACATGTGAAATTAATTTCTAAAAAATGATCATTGTGCAATATTCCTCACAATACGAATTATCTCCCTTTGGTGGGTTACTCTAATGACTGGACATAAACGAAAATGTTAATAACTTTTTTATTTCTAAAAGGATTGATGTCAAATTTAAATTGTTATAAATTTAGACCATTCAATAAGAAAAAAATATAGAAAACTTTTTTTAAATCTTCATAAAACGTGACCTGACCAACGCTGACAATGACAGGACCAAATGAAAATGCTAATAACTTTTTTATTTCTTAAAGGATTTATGTTAAATTTGAAAAATTATAAAATTTGATCATTTAATATATAAATTAATGAATAAATATTGAAAAAAATAATAAAAAATTCAGAAAACGTTACCTTCCTAACGTTGACAATGACCTGACGAACAACAGCAAAATCCTGACCGATGAAAATTTCTGTGTTATTTAATATTATTAAAAAGAAAACAGAGAAAACAATATGTTTTTGGGTAAAAAACTTGACCTGACCAAAGTTTTACTGTGTCCTGGTCGTTGTACTACCTAAAACTTATTTATATCTTATAGGACAAAAATGTAGGATTTGCTTAAAATTTATGAAAAATTAACATTAAGATTGAATGGTAAAAAACTGGGAAAAACAGTTTAGGGTACTTTGACGAGCACTGGATTATTTAAACTTTTTATGGTATTGAGTAGTATATTGTATTTAACTGTGTTGTAATTTATGTTGTATGTTACTGGTTATAATTTGACACGTTTGATCACAAATATAAAGTAACACACAAAAGGTGTGATTGAAGTAGGCCATGCATAAATACATATGTAAGTTGATAAATCCAATATAGTTTGTTTTTTAATATTTTCTTACAGTAAATAATTATTTCCACGTACTACTTAAGGCATGCCCGAGCCTTGTGGTGGATATCTTGGTAGTTTTTAATATTTTCATAAAAAAACAAATAAACATTTCGCGGACTACTTGCGATATGCCCGAGCCCCTGCATGCACGATATCCTGGTAGTTTAAAATATTTTCATAAAATATAAGTATACATATTCGCGGACTTTACTTGAGGGTTGCCAGAGCCTTGTCTTAGTTTTAAATGTTCCCGAAAGTCAATACATTTATCGTTTGCTAATATGTTTGTAAGCATTTTATATTTTCTTATTTGAAAAAAATAATGGTTTAATCTAAGTGTTTCTATAAATTTGATGCAAAGCCTATTACATATAAATAGGTATAAAGTCATTTTTCCTGGTCATGATAACGATCAGAATGAAGGACAGAAAGTCACAGACAAAAAGTCGCGGACAAAAAGTCACATGTATAATATGTTATTTATAAACATTGACTCCTGTTTCAAAGTAAAATGTATTTTTTTTTGTTAAAAGAAAGACAATATACTAATTTTGAGAAACATCTTTCTGTAATGCACTTTCAGTGAAAATCAAAGTATATGTACATGTATATAATTCTTTTAAAGTTACCCTGTGTAAAGATCTAGAGTTATCATATTGTCAATATTTTTTAATTTGCTGCTAAAAATCCGTGAAGATAATTGTTATTTTCCCAAATTTCAATAATCCAATGCCTATTAGTAATGTTAATATAGTGCTACCATAGGCGGATCCAAGGGGCCCTGAGAGCCGGCCCCCTCCTTTCATTGGAACATTTTGTTGATTACATATGGAATCAATGAAGCATGAATGTAGCGGGACAGTCAGTGGGACCCCTTATATGAATTGTCTTGATGGTATATTTTCCCCCTGTTGCTCGTTGTAAGACCCGCAGTCACCCACTGTCAGATTTTCCGAGGGTCCTCGTAGGGAAACCATATTTTTTTGAAAATTTCGAAAATTCTCCCCAGCCAGAACGTCAAACAAGAAATGTGTCGGATGGATAGCAGGGACCATCGAGTAGCCGACTATAACCGCCCTTGCTTGTTACGCCCTTTGTTTGCTAAAGGACCCTTGTGTTTATTCTTTTAGGGGCTCCCTAGTTAACCTATTGAAATTTCTGTCCTTGTCCAATTGATCCCGATTTCCAGTGATATTTTAAATTGTCCGCCTTCATCCCAGCCTAGCCCTATTGCAGGACCTTTTTGAAATTTTCTATTTTTTATAACTTCACCTCAAAAATTATCTTCATGTAGATACTCATCATCCAATAATACAATATTATTCAAAACGTATAGCTATACATGCTTTGCCATTTCAACATTGAGTTTAAAAGAATGAATAAGAAAATAAACAGCTCATAATAAAGGTATTTTTTCCTTTATAGAAAGTTTAGATGGTCATTTATCATTTATTTAGAGGATCAACGTCTGACTCTTTTGGTTCTATTTTTGATTGTGTTGAATTGTATCAAATTATTGACTTTAATTAATTTTTGGTCAGTAGACTAGCACAGAACCTACAATGTTCCTATTAAATTTATTGATTTTGTTCTCTTCTGAAATATGCATGAGATGTTTGACACTGGACATAAAGCAAACCACAACTAATCGCTCATTTCTTTTTTACAAAATCTTTCCAGCCCCAAATATTGCACAATTGAATATTTAATTTTTAAATGATTTTACTAGTATTTGTTTTTCTAGTTTTTCTTGTATATTTTCATGATCATGAAAACAGAAATTTCTTCATAATCAGCAATTTTATCCACATTAAAGAAATTGTATTTGTTTCCTTCAAGTGGTAACACCATTATCGATATACTATACTAGCAAAATGATTTATACATACACATGTGTGAATACAGTGAAACTTAATAAGTGTTTTAGTTTTCCTACTTTTGTTCACATTTAAGAAACTAACTGAAACTTTTCAAAATTGTTTTAAACTTGTGTTTCATCATGAAATTGTTTCCATAGCAACAGAGTTAAAACTATTATACCTGTATAAATGAATATGTTTAAAATTTTATGATAACAATAATTTCCACAAATTGTATATTTATTTATTTTTTCTGACTGCAGAATTAGGTTTTAAAACATTTTTTTCAAAATTTTTCAAATTTTTTCTGAAAAATGAAAACTAAGCATTTTGTATCCATGGTAACAAAAAATGAAACATACTTCCCATTACTTTTCGCATCATTGACAAGATATGACTATGGTATTTATGAATTCATGGTTGACTTTAACTGAGGTGTCCGCAAAATTATGGTGAGCATTCAAAATGACCTCAAAAGGGTATTTTTACCTAATGCAAACCACATAAAAGGGGGTATATGTGATTATGATTGAAAATGAATATGAAAATATCAGTTATTAAATTACATTAATAAAATGCTTATGTTTAATAAAATCATAAAAAATAGTCTTTCTCTTAATCATTTATTATGAAAATTATGTTGAAAATAGCCATTTTCAGCTTAAAATCATAGATATCCAGAAGAGGTAAAATTATTCATCGGTTGCTATGGCAACCGATATGCTTAGCAACCAAAATTTTGCCATTTTTTATTTGTTTCATCAAGACTAGTAAGTGTGTGAAGTTTGAAGAAAATCCATGACCATGCGTGCTACACTCCCTATGTAAGAGTTTAAATAGTTACAGAGAACCAGTATTAATGTGTAAACAAGACCATCAGGTTATGACCATAATAAATACGAGTAAAATTATAAGTGAAAACAGAGAGACAATACAAAAGCAGCCATCGAAAAATAGAAAATAAAGTCTAATAAAAAAACAGACAACACAATGGCAAAGAAAAACAAATAAAAATTGGAAATGACAACTTAAAATCAACTGGAAAAATAAATGTATCGAAATGCGGAAAAAGACTTCAATATCAATTTGTGATATATGATTCATCTAATCTTTGCCATTTGGAGGCTAATATATAATAAAGTTAGGTAAAATTGTGATATTGATGGAAAGAGATTTTAAATGATTCATTATTTCAAAAAATGATTCACAATGTGTAGCATCAGCTTTAAATAGTCCAAATTTTGAAAAAAGCATAATTAATGTGTAGAAATTTTAAACGACTCCTTGATTTTCACGGACAAACTGGCAAATCATACGTTAAGAAAATGTTGGTTATTATAAGTTTATTAGCTAGCCACAAAACCAGGTTCAACCAACCATTTTTTCTTAAAATGTCCTGTACCAAGTCAGGAAAATGGCCATTGTTATATTATAGTTCGTTTCTGTGTGTGTTGCATTTTAGTGTTGTGTTTCTGTTGTGTAGTTGTTCTCCTCTTATATTTGATGTGTTTCCCTCAGTTTAAGTTTGTAACCCGGATTTGTTTTTTTCTCAATCGATTATATTTATTGCAGTGAAAAATGTTTGAAAGTTGTTTTTTAGTAAAAGGGGATGTGATTGTACATCATGCTCTATTCAATTGACTCGCCCCTTTAATGTTAATCTGATAAAAAGTAACAATTTCCAGTAACTACAACTTAAAAGATGAAAATAAGCGCTCAGTTTTGTCCTAGTTATACAAACGAAAATGATCTCTATGGTGTCCTTAATCACTTTCTTTAAATAATCAATTGTTTCTGTAGACATTAATGTTTAAGTAAAAAAAGGTATTGCATAACATTACATTGAATGTTAAGACTATATACGTGTTTAATTCAAATTTGTCACTAAGTCACATTTTCTTATAAAATATTGTTTAGTGGTTACTCTACTAGAAATAGTTACAATTGTATACAGGTCCATACACATGCGACCATTTCCCTTTAGTCAGCTATTTCTTACTTTCTAAAACCAGGTTTAACCCATCATTTTCTTGTGGTCAGGGAAAAAAGAGTCCTGATCAAATAAGCCATCTGTTGCATTGATATGAAAAGTAATAGTCCAGTCATTTCTTGTAGTCGATAATTTGACAGGAAGGAGAAAGTAAAGTAAAACGATAGTTCAAATAGAAGAAGTTAATGGTTATAATTTCTGAGATAATTTTAGATGATGTATCTGACAACTTTGAACACCATTCAACTTGAAAAGAAAAATGCTTTTCTATATATTTCTATCGAAAAACGATATCAACTAAATTTTGACAAATATTTAAGAAATTGTGCAATTTTAATTCTGATTCCCAATCTATCATAATGAAGAAATCATACCATACCAAAACATTGCATGTTTAATCATAGTCGTGTTAGTTCGAAAGACTGGCTGGAATATCATATTTCTACAATTTTTATTTGAAGTTCACTTTTTTACTTTATACTTCATATTTCCAACTTTTATCTAAACATTTTTAAGTTCCAAATTGACATTTCTTTGTTCGACTTGGAGAGATAAAAGTCAACTTGGAAATTAGAAACGTCAAGTTTCAAATAAGAAATACAAATTTCTACCGGTCAGTCGAGCTATTATGTTACCCTAAAATAAATATCGAATAATTGCGTTTAATATTTAGTCACATTTCTTTGTAATATTGTTTAGGGTTGATGAAAAAGATAGGGCATCTGTAAATACAGAAACATTTTAAAGTATTAAGAATTTAAGATTAAATTTCTTCCAATGTACTATACTGATATAAAAAAAACTCATTGAAAATACGAGGCTTATAATGTAAATGTTTAATATTAATATTTCAGTTATAAATCGTAAGTACTTTTACAATTAAAATCTTTACTATAAAGGTTTACGTTACCCTCGATTGCTTTTAGATATTGATTGATTGATTGATTGATTGATTGATTGATTGATTGATTGTTGTATGCCTTACGTCCAGTGACAAATATTTCATGCATGTTCAGAACGAGAACAAGTTACCAATAAATACAATACGTAGGTTTTGTAATAAAGGCCGTCCGGGATTGAAGTCGGTGAAATTTGGACTGCGGCGGGACAAATGAAAGTATATTGGATAAGGACAGAAATTTTTCCTTGCAACAGGACCCCTCAAAGAGTTGTTGGAAGGATTCTAAACGTGCAAAGAGGGTGGCACTCTCTTTATACGAGAAATCGGATTTAATGTCCCCATTCTGACCGGACAAGGCTTCGAACTTATACATCCTGCACAGCCAAACGAACGCCTCACTTTGACGAGGGTTTTACTTCCGGTCGGAGGAAGACGAACAATGAGCATATTTTTATTCCCCCGTCATCCTTGTGGGTTTTTTTAGATATTTAAATCACACCTGCTCTTTAAAATATATATTTGGTGTCACGATATCTCAGTAGCATGGGTTCGAATCCCGGCGAGGGAAGAACAAAAAATTTGCGAAAGCAAATTTACAGATCTAACATTGTTGGGTTGATGTTGAGACGAATTGTATATACATTTAATGTATACATCACTGCCATGTATCACCATCACTGCTGGTGATCCGATGGATCAATCTGTTGCAGAGTTGTCACTGGCTCAGACGTAGCTTATATATATATATATATATATATATATATATATTTATATATATTATTTTATAAGCTAGATTAGAGGAGGATATCTCTGCGCAATTTGTTGTCGTATTTGTGTCCTGTTATACGAACGGAAATTATATCATATATTTCTAATCAGACATTTTTAAAGGACCTAATTAAAGTGTGTTTTAAATCTGCAAAAGATGGCCGATTATTATTTCATAACTGCAAATATTCTAGATTAACAACTGTGTTTCTTGTAGACTGTTCTCCGAACCCATGTATCCATGGTTCATGTAGAAACAGACTTTCCAGATATATATGTTCCTGTCAAACCGGATACAAAGGCTCGAGATGTGAAAAAGGTATGGAATACAAATTGAGCTATTATGTTACCACAAAAATCCTACAATGAAATTTACTAATTCATTGGTACTGAGGCATTTCGTCTTTGCAACTTTCTTTGAAGTCTTTCGATAAGTGTTTACGTAATGTAGTTGCTGTGCCGTTAACGTACATATATTCCACACGTCGCCATTAATTTGTAAATAGGACCATCAGGTTATAACCATGGATATAACCAGTAAAATAACAAGTGAAAACAGAGAAACAAGAAAAAAGCGGCTTCAAACAATAGAAAATAAAGTCCAATAAAAAACAAAAAACACAATGGCAAAAGAAATAAATAAAAAAGAGAAAATGAAAACTAAAGATCAACTGTAAAAATAAATGAAATGAAATACTGAAAAAGACTTCCATGTCGATTTGTGATATACGATTTGTCTAATCTTTGCCACTTGCAGGCTAATATAATGAAATTAGGCAAAATTGTGATATTGATGGAATGTTATTCTAAATAATTAAATATTTTTTTAAAATGATCCACAATGTGTTCAGCATCAGCTTGAAATATTCAAAATGAAAAAAGCATAATTCATATACAAAGTGTAGAAATTTTAAACGACTCCTTGATTTTCACGGACAACTGGCAAACCATACGCTAAACAATTTTAACTATTATAAGTAGATTGCAGTGAAAAACATTTCCATGCCGACAGCGAGCTTTTCACAGACAATTTGCAGAACGTTTTAAAAATCTATTTATAAGTAAATGGAATGGGTGTCTCTGAACATCCTGTTCTATTCAATTGTCCAACTCCTTTAATGTAAATCTGATAAAAAGTACCAATTGTCCCGTAAATACAACTTTAAAGATAAAAATAAGCGCTCAGTTTTGTTCTAGTAAATGCAAACAACTGGACGCATACATGATCTCCTTGGTGGCCTTAATAACTTTCTTTTAAATAAACCAATATTTGTGTATACATTAAGACTTTTTCGTTTGTTTTTTATAGTTTGTTCTTATGTTGTACTGTTAAAACACTGTCCCAGGTTAGGGGAGGATTGGCGCCTTCAAACAAGTTTAGCCCAGCCATATTATGTATGTACCTGTCCAAGTCAGGAGCCTGTTATTCAGTGGTTGTTGTTTGCTGTTGTATATCATATTTTTCGTTCATTATTTTGTACATAAATCAAGCCATTATTTTTCTCGTTTGAATTGTTTTACATTTTTCAGGTCAGGGTCTTTTATAGCTGACTATGCGGTATGCGTTTTTTCAAATTATTGACGACCCTACGATGAACTATAGTTGGTAACTTCTATGTCATTTGGTCACTGATGAAGTGTTGTCTCATTGGCAATAATACCACAACTTCTTATTTTCATATTAAGTAAAAAGGTTACGCATAACATTGATTTTTTAACCGTATTATTTTTTTATTTAAATTGTTTAGTGATAACTATACTAAAAATAATTACAATTGTATACAGGTTCATACAAATACCAATCATTTCCATTAGTCAGTTATTTCTTACTTACGAAAACCAAGGTTAACCGACAATTTTTTTGTGGCCTATGTTAATTGACGCAAATTGAGTTACCTACCGACGCGTTGTTTCTTTGACTAAGCTTAAAACAGTTACAATTCATCTACCAAATCATATACTGTAACTGTGCTAATTGCGCAGTCAACCTTAATTGACCGTTTATTGATTAGTGATATATAGTCAAAGAAAGTATGTCGCCTTGTTTGTGACGTCGATAATGTGTTTCCGTCGATTTTTACCTATAACATCAATGAAGAATACAGGATTGCGGTAATTGCACGCCGTGCACTTCAAATAGTTTTTACCCGAAATATTTCGTTAAAAACAGTTGTAAAGGTTGCAACAATATAAAGACAACAGTCATACATTTATATATAAATTCTTTCCGAATTCAAATTTGATTTGTACTCGGCTCGTTACCCGATATATTTCATTAAAAACAGTTGTAAGGGTTGCAGCAGTATATAGACAACAGTCATAAATTGATAGATATTATTTTTCCATATGATATTCGATTTGTACTCGGCTCGATACAGAATACAATAATAGACAAAGCTTCGCATTCTTTCATTTTCCAAATTAAAGAAACAGTAGTTTAACTATGTTTCAATCTCGCAAATCGATTAAGAAAAGACGAAACAAGGAACAAACACAATCTGAGGTAATGGCATGAACTTCAAAAGGATTGAGACACTATGTATCGATAGGTTAGGCCCCTCCTACATAGCTTTACATATAAAAAAAAAGTTTATTTTTAGAGACAATGTATAGTTATGCTATATTTATGTTAAAGATTGTTATTATATTAAGTAAATTTTCACATGGTTTCTTCAATTTTCAGTTATAAATCGTAAGTATTTTTGCCATATTAAAATCATTCCATTAACATAGTTAAAGTCTATTGTTTCATTCTTGTTCATTTTACGATATTAGCTTTTTAGCACATATACAAATGTTTGATAAATTAAAGTTTTTTGGTTTGATAGTCGGAAAGCATACCAAATTTTGTTCTAAATGAGGAATAATGAAAGTTTAAATATATTTGTCCTCTCGACAGTTACTTCAACCAACCTTATAAAAAGAATCGATTATTACAATGTAAATACAATTTCTAAATTGATGACTGTGTTTTTTTAGATTGTTCTCCGAATCCATGTACCCATGGATCCTGTGAAAACAACCTCTCAGGATATAGTTGTGTATGTCAAACTGGGTACGAAGGCACCAAATGTGATCAAGGTATACAATTCAAGATAAAGAATTATGCTAAGCGAAGAAGCAAATATTATACCAAATATGGTTAATTATACATTGATTTTTGCTTATTTCCAAAATTTTGTAACATGCAGCAAATTTAAATAACACAATATTATATACATAGAATATCCCCTCCTCCTCCTCCCTCCCCTCGCCCCCAAAAAAATTCTAACGGTGATGTCTATGTAGTCAGTCCATGTAAACAAAATCGATCCTTTGACAAAACTGGTTCTTAAGGTTAACAATTTAACACTGTAATAAAATAGCTAAATATTGTTTTTTATCAGTTCTAATTCTGCTTTTGTTATTTTATTAAAATGATATAAAATACAACTAAAAATTAATTCCTTTACAGCCTTGAACACTTAAGTTCCTAAATTCTGTCTATACTTATAGTTTGGCATTGAACAGGATCTTGTTTTATTGTGTACTGTTTAAGACGTCTTTACTCTCAATTCATTTGATGTGTACTTGTAAAAGTACTTTAGAATTAGTATTCTGTGTTCTTAGTCTTTTTGTTAATTGTTTTTGTGCTTCCTGTCGATTTCAGCTTCTCAATTGTGAACTTTCCATTTTTATATGTAGCAACATTCCAGCAGCTCCTACATACCGAGTATATATCTCCCAGTTGATACGATACTCAAGGGCTTGTTTTTCCTATCATGATTTCCTTGATAGAGGGTTGCTTCTCACAAGGAAGCTATTAAACCAAGAGGTCCAAGTAGTGAAGTTGAAATCATCCCTTCGTAAATTTTACGGACGCCATCACGAGTTGATTGACCGTTACCTAATGTCCGTTTCACAGATGATAGCGGATTTGTTCCTAATGTTGTAACTACAATCCCGTCCCCTTTTCCCGAATGTGACCTACCAAATTAGACTTATTACCGGGTTTGTACTAACATGAGCATCACGACGGATGCCACATGTAGAGCAGGATCTGCTTACCCTTCCGGAGCACCTTATCACCCCCAGTTTTTTGTTTAATGTGTCATAATGTTTATATTGGGGTTTGTACGATTTTTGCGAGATAACATTGCGATAATTATTTTAAGTGAAAGGCTTTCTTTTCAGCACTGACTACTACACACGGTAAGTTTTTTATCTTTTCAGTAATGGTAATGTAATTCAAGTTACGAGCTTAAAAAAACTTGACTCCCATTGTTTTTAACTAGGTAAGAGGAGAGTGTAGAAGTTAGCAATGTTGTAAATCGATTTACAAAAAAAAAACATTCAGGATCGAAACCATGTGAGCCTACCAGATAACTTGCCCTTGTAAATATATATATATCCCTAACATCACTGAAGAGACATTAATTGTCGAAATCCGGATATGGTGTACAAATATTTGCACCTCATGTTTGTGGTATACCATCTTTTCCACAAGTTTATTGTTTTCTGTTTGGTATTAAATTAATATTAAGATCCATTTCGTTAGATCTGGTGATCAATTTATTTGGCAATCGCCAATGGCAGTCGTCAGGGTTTAAGAACATCAGTTGTTCGACCTGTTAGTCAAATGCGTTTTGTTAAAATAGACTTTTCACTTTTTTTGGTCTTTTGGAAATTGTTGTTTGGGCTGTATTAAGACCCCTCCACCAAGAAATTTGTTTTGCATGCACACGTATAAAAATTGCGGTTTTTATCCAACGCAATCATTATAGGTTTGAACGTTGTTTTCAATTTAGACTTTTATATATATATATTTTCAAATCTTATAAATTCATTGAAAAGATACAAATCAAAGTAAAAACAAAAACATATGGAATCACAAGAACTACAAAATGAGTGAAACAGGGTGTATCTACCGGCTATGTGTCTCTCGGTAGGTATGTATCTACTAGCATACAAATCATCACTCAGTCAAATTAGGAATAGAAAAACAATCGGTAGATTTACCGATCAGACCACTGGTATTTAAAGATTGAAGACCAGGTAAACATGTAGCTTGTGAGTTGAGAAGCATCTCTTAATTTTCTTATTTCTTGTATTCACGCGAAGCTGTCAGAATAAAAGAACATATAATCAATAGGTTTAATTTTGTTAAATACGCTCGAATAATAACGCGAAAACATCATAGATATTGACTTATTCATTTTAATTAAAGTTTTTAATTTTCTCTATAATACTTGTAGATTGTGAAAGACTTCAAATTCCCTGTCTATATACTTGCCTTAATACCCTTCTTTTTCAATTAAAAGATATCTGTTTTGGCGCGAAACATCTTGGTGGTGGAAAATATTTGTAAACCTGATAATACTCAACCCAGCTTCAGAGAATATAGTTTTATAATTTTAAATTGCGTTTTCATCATCTGTGGAAGTTGTTGTCAAGAGGTTAATAAACTATTCTTAGGAATACCATAATTCAATATTTTCGTATCTCTATTTCATCGTTAACGTTAAATGATAAATATTAAATAAGTGTGGTTTTTTCTGCTTTAATAAAACCGCTATTAGGGATTGATCATATAATAGATATTCTAATAACTTTTTACATTTACATGACATATTTACAGCAACAACTGGAGCTGGACGTAAGTCGCTTATTCATAATTGACCAAAACAAGTAAATATAAATTGTTTAACAAAAGTTGTAAAATGATTAAAGAACCAAACATGTATCAATAAAGGACATAGCATTGGATGATAAAACATAGAAACATACAACCTTTTTCTGAATTTACTTCTTCAGAAACGCTTCCAGTCAAATATAAAGGGAAGATGTACGGTAAAATAAAATATTTTTTAAGTTTAAGTATAAATTTATGATTCTCAACAGTCCTATGTTATAAAGCTTAATGACCTCGTTCCCCGACTTATTGACTACTACACCATAACATCCATAAGTAGGAGTGATGTAAGGTTTCGAGATAAGTTTACGCTATTTTACGATGTCCATATGAGCCTTCCTTTCCCCATCGATTGATTGATTGTTGGTTCCTTAAAATCCAGGGCAAATACTTCATGCATGTTCAGGACGAGAACAAATTAATAATAAATACAATAGGAAGGTCCTGTAATAAAGGACGTCCGGGATGAAGGTCGGGGAAATTTGGACTGCCACGGAAAAATGAGGGTAAATTGGATAGGGACAGAAATTTAGCCTTGCAACAGGCCAACTATGGTCCCCTAAAAGAGTTGTTGCAAGGGTTCTTAACGTGCAACGGGCGTTGCACTCTCTTTACACGAGACATCGAATTTAACGTCCCCATTCTGACCAAAAGTGGTTGCGAACTTGTACATCCCGCACAGCCAAACGGACGCCCTGTAGTATTTACAATGTTGATATTTATCAGTTAAAGTTGTTTACGTCAATCAGCTGTTGGTACTATAAAGTGTATGCATCATCGGATGCAGTGACATGAGTTATGACTTTATCTAAGATTCCCACAATTTGTATTTCTACTGTAACGCTTGTTATAAAAATATGTGTTTGCTTTTGATTCTAGTTTAGTTTATATTAAACCATGTAACCATAAAGTTGTATGTTTATTCCAAGGTGCCTTGAGCGCGTACACTTCAATTTGGCGTCGAGAACATGTATTTTTGTAAATGGATTTGGAATCCGAGAATTACTGTATAGATATTGTATTCGGTGAATGTGAATACGAAGTTATTATAGCAAAATTACTGGATTTACCAACTGTGCAACCTTTTGATTGTAACGAGGAACAATCTTCACTCTCACAAAGATGGACAAAATGGAAGAAAAGTTTTGAGTATTACATGACAGCATCTGGTATATCCGAGGGAGCACAGAAAGAGCATTACTGTAACATTTAACTGGTCAAGACGCACAAGATATTTTTGAAACATTTACCGATACAGGAGATTCGTTTGAAGATACCGTTGCAAAATTCGACCAATTTTTTCTTCCGAAGAAAAATCAGCCGGTGGAAAGACACATGATTCGTAAATGTAAACATAACGAGAATGAATCAATTGACAGTTACGTTACAAATAAAGGCAACAGTAGTATACTGGGTTTCAAAAGTCATAAATCGATTGAGAGAAAACAAATTCGGGTTACAAACTAAAAGCGAGAGAAAAGACGGAATAACTTAGCAAAAACCTGTGACTTTGGAACAATGCTTAACGATGCCATTCAAGTTATTGACCTGTGCTATTCGTCAAAATTAAGACGCAGACTTTTACGTGAAAAAGATTTGACACTAGAAAAACTTCAAGACATAGCGAGAGCAAGTGAAGGAGCAGATCAACATTCCGCACAATTTGAGGAAGTTCATATAAACAGAGTTTAAGTTGAACGGGATTTTAATCCAGTGAGACATCAGAAACATGAATATCACTCTAAAACAAAAGCTATCGAGTGTCATCGATGCGGACGTACTGGGCACATAGTTAGAGAATGTACAGCTGCCATGGATAAGACGTGTCACAAATGTGGCAAGATGGGACATATTGCAAAGAAATGCAAGAGCAAAAAGTCAACAAAAGAACAAGGAAAGTTTTACAAGAAGGAAAAAAGTTAGATATATGGAAGAAGAAAGTTCCGACGATTCCCAAGAATATGTATTGCTCGATCCTCCGAGAAAAGGATAACTTTGAAAACAGATGTTGTTATTCCATTTTTAGTGGATTCGGGAGCTACGTGTAATATTATAAATAGTGAAATTATGAGCAAATTAAAGAAATGTGGTGTCAATAAAATTCCAATTGAGAAGCAGTTATTTGCATACGGAGCTATTAATCCGTTAATGATCAATAGTAGGATTAGATCTGATATAACATGTGAAGAATCAAGGAAGTGTGTTAAAGCCGATTTCATGGTAATTGATGGTAATCATACACCTCTGCTGGGTCGTAGTACAGCAAGTGAATTAGGCATTTTATTGATTGGTCCATCTGTCAATATGATCAATACAAAAGGTGATATAATGTCAAAATATTCTGATTTTTTTGTGTGGATTAGGTAAATTAAAGGATTACCAATTGAAAATATACATAGATAAAAGTGTTAAGCCAATTGCACAACCAACTAGGAGATATACTTTTAATATTCGGAAGTCTGTTGAGGAAAAATTGTGTAAATTAGAGGAAATGGATATTATAGAGCGTGTTGAAGGTCCAACAGAATGGGTATCACCATAGGTTGTAGTTCCGAAGCGTAATTCGGAAATCAGAGTTTGTGTTGATATGAGACGAGCTAATCAGGCCGTAAAACGTTCGAGACACCCAATTCCTACAGTGGATGAAAATGGAGCAAGGGTATATTCTAAAATTGATTTAAGGATGGGTTTTCATCAAGTAGAACTGGATCCGGAATCCCGAAATATAACAACATTTACTACCCATTTTGGATTATTTCGTTATAAGCGATTAATGTTTGGAATATCGTGTGCACCAGAAAAGTACTAAAAGTGCATCAAAATGGCTTTAAAAGGATGTACCGGGAAACTAAACATATCAGATGATATAATTATATATGGATGTACACAACAGGAACATGACGAGCGTTTGAATAAAATTTTGGACCGCATGCGCGAAAAGGGACTTACACTGAATAAAGGCAAATGTAGGTTCAATATGGACAAACTGACGTTTATGGGACATGTACTTTCAGCAAAAGGGATCAGTCCCGAAAAGTCCAAATCGAAAAAAAGTGCAAGAAATCCGAAAACCGCCCCAGAGGTGAGAAGTTTTCCGGACTTGTAAACTATTGTGGTCGCTATATACCAGACTTTTCAACAGTTTCAGAACCTCTCCGAGAGCTAACGAGAGCAAACACTAAATGGATTTGGTCAGTAGACACCAAGACGTGTTTGGTGAAATGGAAAGGTTGTTAGCAAGTGCAAAAACGCTAGCATATTATAATAGTAGCGCAGAAACACACGTGATAGTAGATGCAAGCTTTGTAGGACTTGGACCTATTTTAAGCCAGAAACAAAGTGATGGGAACTTTAGACCTGTTACATTTGCTAGTAGGACACTGACTGATGTCGAACAACGATATTCTCAAACCGGGCGCGAAGCCCTTGCTGTCGTATGGGTATGTGAACGTTTCCATTTGTACTTGTACGGAAAGGAATTTATTTTAGTGACTGACCATAAACCATTAGACATTATCTATTTCCCGAAATCTAAACCGCCAGCTTGTATTGAAAGATGGGCGATGCTTTTACAACCTTATACGTTTAAGGTTAAGTACAAATCAGGACCGCAAAATGCAGCAGACTGCCTTTCGAGATTGTCGCAAGTTTAAGATGAGACTATAGGTAGAAACATTGCAGAGGAGTATGCTTATTTCGTAGCACAAAATGCAGTTCCAAACGCGATGACGTTTAAAATGATACAAGATTCAGCACATATGGATAAAGACATTAAACAGATTTTGAATGGCAAAATATCAAAGTCGAGCAATCTCTTCCGTTTCCGAGAAGAACTATCAGTTGTTGATGTATACTCTTAAAGGGATCACGAATCGTTATACCTGATAAGCTAAGAAAACAAACATTACAGTTAGCACATGAGGGTCATCAAGGTATCGTTAAAACAAAACTGAGGCTACGAGGAAAAGTATGGTGGCCTGGAATCGACCAAGACGCCGAAAATCTTGTTAAATCATGCAAAGCGTGCCAAGTCGTAGGACCCGTGCCGAAACAAGAACCTATAAAGAGAACACAGCTGCCAGACGGACCGTGGCAAGACTTGTGTTCCCATCTTATGTGAACGTTTCCAACAGGTGAATATTTGTTTGTCATAGTGGATTATTACTCCAGGTGGCAAAAGGTAGCGATACTTAAATCAGTTACAACAGATAAAATTATCCGTTCGCTTGATATGATGTTTTCTCATCACGATATTCCAATAACTTTGAAAACAGACAATGGACCCCAATTCACATCGAGGGAATTTTCTAATTATTTGAGCGAAAACGGTGTCAAACATAACAGAAGCACACCATATTGGCCTCAAGCCAATGGTGAAGTTGAACGGCAGAACAGAACTTTACTAAAGCATTTCGAACAGCTAATGCCGAAAATCGAGACTGGAGGAAAGAAATTCCGAAATTTCTCCTAGCCTACCGCAGTACTCAGCATAGTACTACTGGGAAAATTCCTCAGAACTTTTATTCAATAGGAAAATGTACAAAACTACCCGAGGTTGATACGGAGAAAGGAAAAGACGATCCAGATACGCGAAGGAAAGACTCTGAAATGAAAGAAAAGGGGAAAATATATGCAGACCAGAAAAAAAAACGCGAGAATCAGACATTGATATAGGAGATATAGTGTTGCAAAAACAGACAAAACTAACAAACTGTCCACAACCTTCGAACACGATCCGTATTATGTTATTAAGAGAGAAGGATCACGACTTACCGAAAAGAACGATGAAGGGAATATTTCCTAAAGGGACAGTGCATTTGTTAAAAAGTTTAACGGACAAATAAACGAAGATGAAACTTTGGATTACGAAAACATTGACAGTAATATTGAAGACACAAATGAAATAAAAATGAGCATACAGATACAAAAGTTAACCTTCGTGAGGATTCAGCGATACCATCAACACCAAAACGTGACGGAAAGTTACCAGCGCGTTTTAAAGACTTTGTGATAAACTAAAACAAACTGTAAATGTTCGCTGTAGACTGTATATACTTAGTATAATCATGTAGGGTTTCATTGGATTATTTTCACACATTCTACAGACAATTTCTTTAAAACAAATAAGTTCTTAGCTTCGCTAAGTGTTTGTTTTGGAATTAATCTTTCAGTAATATAATTATCAATCCAAGGAAAAGAGGAATATAGTATTTACAATGTTGATATTTATCAGTTCAAGTTGTTTACGTTAATCAGCTGTTGGTACTATACAGTGTATGCATCATCGGATGCAGTGACATGAGTTATGACTTTATCTAAGATTCCCACGATCTGTATTTCTACTTTAATGCTTGTTATAAAAATATGTGTTTGCTGTTGATTCTAGTTTAGTTTATATTAAACCATGTAACCATAAAGTTGTATGTTTATTCCAAGGTGCCTTGAGCGGGTACACTACACGCCCCACTTTGGCGAGGGTTTTACTGCCGGTCGGAGGAAGACCAATGGTGACCATATTTCTATTCCCCAGTCACCCCCTCCCTAAGACGAGAAACTTTTATCTACGTAGGCCATTCTTTTTTATGAAACAAAACAAGACCAACTCTTTCAATTTGTCATTTAGTTTGGAATGGGGAATACTTGTGTCAAGTGTAGTAAAGTCAAATGTTTCAATACTATTGCGTGAGGAAAGAGTCTTAGATTGTATGTACTCTAAAAGATCTTTGAAATTTTTAATATCCACATCTGATTCACGCCACCTCTAGAATAGGTATTTTCACAAGAACTTTGAAGCCCGGCTTTGATTGCTGATAAAATTGATGTTAATAATTTAGAAAGAGGTTTCGTGGAGCACTTGAAAAACCCAGCAATATAACGTTGTTTTTAAGGACACTTATGTAGTTTAGTTATCCAATACAGTGAAGGAAGATCCAGTTCTTCATCTTTGATTGAAATTCTAAAGGAACATAGAACAGACCTATGATTATCCAGGATTTCCTCCTTGGTAAGTGTCGTTGGGGTATATGTAGGGTTTCCAAGTGAATCACTTAATTACATAGAATTTTGCTCAAACCTCTTCCAGGGACATCTGGGACTTCCAGTTATGTATGATGTTTTTCTCCGAGTCGAAGTTATCACTATCACTTTGTTATAAAGTACATTAGCAAAAGCGTCGATCTTTTTTTAAATTTGTTTAAAGTGCATGAAGTGGTTTTGAATTAAAACATATCTCATCTATTCAATTAAATATTTTTAATGTTTAAGAGTATCAACACAAAAAATAATGAAGCGTTTATGTCGAAAAGGATTAAGAAAGAATATATCGAAAAGGAATTAAAAATTCTATT
This sequence comes from Mytilus coruscus, assembly GCA_017311375.1. Taxonomy (NCBI): domain Eukaryota; kingdom Metazoa; phylum Mollusca; class Bivalvia; order Mytilida; family Mytilidae; genus Mytilus; species Mytilus coruscus. Next base: position 11,038,170 of record CM029607.1, on the reverse strand, counting down.
TTGAAGAAGAACAATAACAACATGAATTTGCAAAAGAGAAAAAAAAGGTGAACATGAGCTAATAAAGCACTTCACTAAAAACTAAAGATTGAGCAATACGAACCACGTCATATTCTTTGGTGCAATCATGGGAATTCGTGAGCTGCCTACGGCTAGAAATTCTTATGTTTTTCGCCGTGTTATTGTTTACTAGTTTAAATCTGCTGACAAGTCTAATTCAGTGATTTCACAAAGGAAAACATGTTGCTACATCAATAACAGTTATAAGACATGTGCATAGTTTATAACCGGAATGATTGCTTCATATATTATGTTATACGAAATTCAGAACAAATAAAAAAAACATCTTCTTTATATATGCTGTTGTTCAGTCCGCTACATTGCTTCACTGACTTATCTTACTGAGATCTAATATGTAATTATTCAACTAATTTCAGCACTGTTACCTTTTGGACCTCATGGAAAACGCTCAAGTACGTGTCTGTCTTTTTTAAAAGTGTCCGTTTATGAAATTATTTTAGGTTTTAACTCCCTTAGGCAAAGTTGACCATAGATGGACTTGGCTATCATTTTTAGTATAAAAATAAGACGTGGTATGATTTCCTTTTTGTCATATAGCTCTTTATCTCCTCCGGCTTTGTATACATCCTTGGTTTTCGAATATTCGATTGAGAGCGTTCCTGATGAAGATAAATCTATAAAAGCGCTTCAGACGCATGAAATTTATAAAATTTATTAATATTATATTACTTTCGGTATATAAGACTACAAAAGTAACGATATATCTAATCATATCGACGAAACACTAGTATTTTCAACGCCTAAAGATGTCCGAAATTTGTCATCTCAAATATTTAGCACCCATTTATATTTTATATTTTATTTATTTAGAAATCTAATATTGAAAGCATGTACGAACACTATATGATCAACCCAATTAAAACTTTTGAATAAGAGTTAGAATGCTAGTTTTATTCTTCGGGAACGTTAAACAGTTTTAGATATTGTATTTGTGATTTGTAACTGAAATTACAGACCCCCCAAAAAAAATGTCTTACCTAAACTATAAGTTATACATCTTAGACAGGGTCAAAATGTGAATATATTTTTGGATTTCAAACTTACAAATAGATATATGTATTTGCTAATTTTTTAAGACATTTTAACTTTTGGGAGCTATTTGTTACATATAAATCGATTTTATCAAGGGAATGTAAAGGAGAATGTATCTTGAGGGGCTTATGAGGACCAGATATAATCAACGAAAATAAAAATTAACTAACATAATTATTCATAAAAAAAAAACAATTAATCTAGAAAAGGAGACATATTGTTTCAAATTTATTTAAATTCGGTCTCATTTGGTAAGTTTCCGTAGTAAAATAGGAGAACTGTGGATTATCTTAAAGAAAAATATCATCTAGGTAAGGATCAGGGGTTTTTCTGATATAAAAAATTTTGACGGCCCTTTAGCGCAGTTGGTTTTAAAGGGCGATATTGATGATAAAGAATACCTACAACCTGTCGATACAGTGTACAGAGATATGTCAATGAGAAAAATAACAGCTCAATTCAACTAATCACAGTTAAAGTAACTGTATCTAGCATAGTTACCGGTTATAAAAAAAGAAAGCTAAACATGAGTTACAACATGAGTTACATGTTAACTTTACATGAGTTACAATATGAGTTACAACATGAGTTAAAAACAAATTTGTAATCAGATTTTTCAAAGAACCACTTGATTAAATAGAATAAAACTCCTGCTTGATCATGCTAATTTCATTCTAAAGAAGTTTATTGTATAAAGTAAAAAAAAATTAATGTCGATTGCAACCGAATTGAAACATTTAAAAGGACTATCAAAAGCACGTAATTTATCAAAATTGTTAGATGTTGGATAGTTGTTTCATTTGCAATGTACCACAACTCCTTATTGTATATAAATAAGTTGATCAAATGCTTACATCTAATTATTTCATAAGCGTAAGGTTTATCCTAGGGAACAGCCCATGGTGACAAAAACTCTGATGGTACGCTTACACTGAAAAGGTGGACTGAAAAACAATATTTAAACGCACTCTTTCAGATTATTATGTAAATGTTTATTTATTTTATCACACAGTTTGCATAATAATTGATGTCTCCCATCAAGAGATAATCAATTATAAAGTGAGTTTGATGTTGAAGTCGTTTATAACAATGGAAAAGTTTGTCATCAGACCTATGATTATGTTGTCTTTTGTCTGCAATATTCATGTTGTTAAAAGAGGAAGTTGTAGCTATGTTCCCCTGTCACATGCTATTGTAAATTAGAGTTGTTAGATACAAAACAGCTTTCAAATTCTATTCTTCAAATTGTTCCTGGTTATTTCTGGTCGGTATTATATAATTGAAATTTGCATTATGTTTATCTTTTCTGGATCCTTGTTTATCAAACTTTTGAATTACTACGTCTGCGGAAGCGGGGTGGCTGGCCAATTTACCGAACTAATGCGAAATAGAGCTTCTGTTTATAAAGAAGAAATATAGTAGGTAACAGATGAAAACATATTATTCTATAAAATGAGTCAAAATGAGCCGAGTTGTGCATTCGTTTGTCTTTTTCAGCGTTTATGGCATTTTTTTATGCTGATGATTATAAAATAGTTTGTCTGTTAGCCTATATTCATAAGGATAACATTTACACAGTAAAAGTGTAAATTATGCTTAATAGAAATATAAAGAATCACAATATCAGCTACAATTATGTACACCAACGAATATTTCTGGTTTAATGAAAACAAATTTACTTAACGAAACTGATCCATTTTCATAGTTTGATAATATGATGTGGTTGAATATTTCAGAACGTTTATGTAACAAACTAGGCCTTCTCATGGATCTGGCTTCCGAACAAAGTGTACATATGAATAGTGCAGTAGAGTGTTCCGGTAAATCTGCTAATGCGCTCGTAATGAAACATTGTAAAGCTCCTTCTCGATCAGAATGGCAAAAAGGGATCCAAGTAAGTGATATTTTTTTCGTACCGTTGAAAAATAAATTGCATGCGTCTGACATTTTACACTAAAACTAATTCATGAAACTAATTACAACACAGGCATATAATTGGAATTTTCCAATGTCAAACATCACTAATCAGTTGTTCCTTGAATAAAACGGGATACACAATCAATTCCAGAAAGTAATTATACGAAAAGAAACACTCATCAAAAACAATCAATCATTAAAAACTGTATCAAAATATATTTATTTCACTGATACACATGTATGCTTGTGTACATTTTGGAATTGAGAATAGAAAAACGCCAGGAAATATTGACACTATAAATACAAGACATTCTCGTTAGAATAAGACCTTTCACTTTGCTTCGTTAGATTTGTTTGTCGTGTTTTAGTTTATAAGTGAACGCGTGATACATTTTTTGCCATCATAGACTGTTATCTCGTATCGACAACCCTGAATATCATATTAAACATTTTCTAAAAAGGAAATACAATAGGTTTTTGATTATCAATGTATGTAGTATTTAAATGACTTTATAGTTCAAAACTTTATACCTCCCTATTTTGATAACATAGCACCACCTTTAATTTCTTATAGGTATAAGAAACCCATTAGAAGTTTAATTTCTAACTATACGTCATTTACAAAAGACGTCCGTATAGAAAATAATGCTCTTTCATCACAAGACTGTAAAACAGCGAAGTTTAAATATGATCCATATGGCTATGTAATAACAAGTTACCTCAACATAAAAAATCTGACAAAAAGTTCGTTGATTTCTATTTGATTAAATGTCTAAGTATTGTGGATATACGCCAATTTTAAGTTTTTAAACGTAAATTTCAAGTATTAAAAACAAACTTCAATTACATTTATATTCAAGTACTGGCAAAACTTAGTAAAGATCCGTATAATTCATTGAATGGATGGATTAAATATCACTTATCGTCACCTTGGTGATATTTATACTCTAAATAATCAAGAATTCTCTAATTCTACTGCGGAAATTTACTAAAGAGAATTTATTTTAAATTAACTTATTTCAACAGCAATAAATGCCTTTTCTTGATTTTGGATATCTCAGTTCTACACAGGAAATCAAAACAAAATTTTATTACAAAAGAGATGAGGTTCCGTCCCCTATTGTTTATTTTCCTTTTATGGATGGTGACGATCCTTTGATCCGTTATTACGGATTTCCTTACTCGTTTGCTAAGCTCATGTCTATAGTGACGTTTTAGATTTCATTGAACGTAACTTTTAATTTACATGTATTAATAATGAAGTCAGGGTTTTCGTTACCACACCTTACTTAAAACTTTTACTATTTTACCCCCAGTTTTTGGTTGGGTTAGTGTTGTTCGGTCTTTGGTTTTCTATGTTGTTTTGTGTACTGTTGTCAACTTATGAGTTTGAGTGTCCCTTTGGTATCATTCGCCTCTCTTTTACTTGATACAAAGATTTGATTTTGAATGTAAGCTGCACCTGTTGAATAAAAGACTCATTAAAGATACTAGGCTAATAATTTTGTACGCCATACGAGCGTTTCGTATACAAAAGACTCATCAGTGACGCTCGAACTTAAAAGTTAAAAGGTCAAAACAAGAGTATCTTTTAATATCTCTTCGGATGCAACGCCATATACATGATTGTTGAATGAACCAAATAAATATATATGCTTTTCGACAAATACATCTTTAGAGAAAACGTCCAGAGGTAAGATTTTCTTATCTTTCAGATACATTTGACTTTGCATGTATCATATATTAATCTATTTGTTGAAAGCTGGGGTAACAGATGCCAAAAATATGTTTAGGTTCTCGCTATCAATATATCTTTTTCCACATTGTATTTGGCTATATGTCAAAAAGTCTACGTAAGCGTCTTATTTTCCATTCGTTTGATGTGTTTGAGCTATTGATTTTGCCATTTGATAAAGGAATTTCCGAATTAAATTTTCATTAGAGTTCGGTATTTTTGTTATTTTACTTTTTTGCATAAACATTCACCAGATACGCTCGATACCAAACGTTTTGACAGCCAAAGGCAGATTGACGAGTCCAAACTATAATCTATGAAAAGCATGCGATTTCAGCTTTTCAACTTCCCATATCTCAATAGCAACATATCCTTAGCCCCCTTTTTAAAGTGTAAACATATCTCTCAGTTGATGCCTGTACCAAGTCAAGAATATGACAGTGGTTTTTCACTTGTTTCGTTGATTGATAGTGTTTGATTTTTTCAGTTTTTATGGACTTTTTAATTTGACTTGGAGTTCGGAATTTTTGTTATACTTTTTTATACTTTACGTATTTGCAGGATACTGTCTACGTTAACATGGAAATGGTTATAATGAACCTTCCATGAGGTAAACGACTGAAATAGTAAGAAGTTTTCTCAGTTACCATTTCTTATAAGTTTAACGATACCACGTGTATCGTGCATTTGTTTTGTGAACTCATGGTAGTTTTAGATTTTACCGTTGCATTATTGTCTGATCTATAAATTTACCGCTCGTGTCTTATTCCCGTTTGTCTGAGTTGGGATATACATAACCAGAGACGCCTGCCTAGCTGAAGACTCTTATTCTGTCGACACAACCGGCTGGTCTCGATCATCTTGGAGTTAATGATATTTTATTTTGGTTATACATTCAGTAATCAATTTGTCTGCATGTTTTTTTTTTTTTATCATTTTGTTGATTGTGTAACTATTATATAGATAAAAGACAACTGTCCTTCCATTGGGAACTATGTACCAGCCGCTCAGTGGATAAATGGTGATTTACAAAGTATAGCTGGTGTAGTGGTGTCCTGCAGCAGTACTGTTATTGAGGTAACTGACACAACATACATTTCTTTTTAAATTCCTATGAATTCAAACGAAAGATCTCAGTCATCTCCCTTCCATGAAAAGTAAAACTAAAGATAGGTAAGATACACATATTGGACTTCTAACAAATTTCCTTACATAACAGTATAAATATACTTGCAAAGCCTGAGTTTTCCATAATAACATTAACGTTAGCAATTTTATGGCACTTGATGTGCATTTCGACAAATAATTTGATGCTTGTGTTCAGTCTTTCTGTCAATTTTTTGACTTTACCACTGCAGTAAATTTAGTACTGTTTGGATAACACGCTTGCAGTCATTTAAGATATGTTCAGTCTATGTTCAGACTGTTCAGTATTTATTATTTACCAGTAGACATCACCATCAAACTGGATTGTCTGAAAAGTTACTGAACAGTACTGAATTTATCAAGCGAATTGTCTGAACAGTCCTGAATTGACCGTAGTGGAGAAGTCTGAAAATTGACTAAAAGACTGAACATGACTGAATGATGTGTTGATCAAAATGACTAAAGTTCATTTACTAGTGATTAGGCGAGGGACTGGAATTTTTTTTCAACACCCCCCCCCCCTTTCTCCCTTCAACTAAAAATAGGATTTGCGGGTATTTTCACTTTGTTTTTGATTTAGAATAGTGACTAAAATGCAAAATATCCAATAAAAGAACAGAATACGGACGCTTATAAAAAGTACAAGTGTCTGTCAAATGATTTTTTGAGTTTCAACTATAAGAATTGTTTTTCATAACGGATGATAAAGGGAAAATGTGTTTACATTGTCATTGATTTTGTGCAAATCGTCTTATCTAATGCACTATACAAGCCAATTGCATAGGAATATAGGCTTTTCATCTGCTGGCATTTTGGTATACTGCATAAACTACTGTTAGTAATATGTCAAGTATGTCTTGCATATGCGCTTGATCTTTTGAGTTACACATTTTTATTAAAAAAAAATGAAACTGTTTGTTTTATCCGCAAGTAAAGCGTTTTGCTATCAATAAAAATAGATATGGGAGTAACTCCAATCAGATGGCAATCCAATATTTTTTGTACGCCAGACGCGCGTTTCGTCAATCTACAAAAGACTCATCAGTTACGCTCGAATCGAAAAGTTAAAAGGCTAAATAAAGTACAGCTTGGAGAGCATTGAGGACCCAAAGGGTTTTGCAAAATACAGCTAAGATGATGTAAATGAGTTTTTGTTTATTATATATGTCGTATATAATACTATTTCTTTGTAACTTTTTTTTTATTTGATGGTTATAGTAAAGTGAAGAATGAGTATCAAAAAAATTATTTTAGCTCCATCCTGTGGTAATGCGTCTCTTTTATTTCAGAAATCCAATATATGCCAATGGTTTTTTCAATGACTCTTGTTATCTCTTTACTCATTAAGGAATTCAATAAAAACTTCTTTTTTTTTCAGATGATTTCACAAGTTTGTGGAGGACACATTTCCTTATCAAATATTACAAGTCCTTTGTTAGACACGCTGTATGTTGTAGAATGGAACTAGAATCTTATAAGCTGAACATCATTGAAAAAAAATGTCTTATTACTTTCATAAATAAATTAACTAATTGATAGACAATTTTTATTATTTATTCTAATATTATTTATTGAAATAATTATAAAATCTCTCTGACCAAATACTCTCCGAAACCTACTTATTTTAACGTAGTAACTTTACCTATTGCAATAATTTCTTTGAATGCATGAGTACACAATCTATCCTACAATGAAATTGATTGAGTTATGGACTAGGTTGGCATCGTTACGTGTTTTTTGTTTAAATATAAAAGGTTCAGTGTTTATATTGACGATTACCATTTAAGAAACTGGATAATTAGTACTTTTTAATCAAATGTAGTTAACATTATTGTTATAAGTTTTACGAGTACTATTCAAAACTTTCAGAGGAGAAGCAAAACTAAAGTCCCCTTTAGGTAAACAGCAAAAATTAAATACAAACAGAAATATTGGGCAGTGGTTCTCCTTATCATAAAAGAACCAATCCCCTCTTTCAGAAATCATCTTGTTTACATTGAACCTACTTGTAAAATTTTCCGATGTTTTATCCTTTGTTTTCGGAAATTTATTTATATAATAGTGTTTATCAGTAAAACACAACGTAACAGTGACAGTTTTGTATTGAAAAAAAAGTTTCCAATGTTAGGAAGATCGTTGAGGACGTCATTAAACAGTTCATCATGGTCGTATTTGAATACACGATATATGCATGAGTTCATACTTTCGTTTCTATAATTTACAACTATGAATGAACAGTAAAACCAACCTATGCCTGAAAACACGGTAAAGTACTTTTTTGTATATGACAGTAGGGTATTAAAGTGAATTGAGAGATATTAAGGTGTTCAGGTACAAAATGATAAACACGAGATAAAACTGGGAACAGTCGGAATTGTATGATCCCTATGGCCAAGAAATACTCCGCTGCGAAGGAAGTAAAATTGAGGTGATTAATATTTATTATTGGCATAAGACTTTGGAGAAAGAAATGGAGCGGTTCGACTTTGTCCATCTTGCTTATTTTTCGCTGACAATACAATACCGGGATTTCACCTTGAACTCATCATGCAATAGGGTTTTGATAGAAAATCAGTAATCAGCCGATTCCATTTAATAGTATCCGCAACAATGGGCTAATTAATAATGGTGTTGATTGTATTGTTTTATGAAATTGGGTGTCTAAATGGTGTCACGTGTCATCTAAGTGGGTACTTCACAATCGTTTTAGTGACTCACGTGTTTGAAGCATAGATTTACGTCTCATTTTCTTCTTCTTTGGTCCAGAAAAGAAAAATGTTCAAAAGTAAGTAAATTCTCTAACTTTAGTCTTTATCCTTCAAATTTGATCAAGATAATTGTAAATAAATCTGAAAATTTCACAATCGTTTTAGTGACGCATGTATTTGAAGCATAGTCTTACGTCTCAACTTTTTCTTTTATTGATGGTCCCGAAAAGAAATCTGTTTTTAACGAAGAAAATTGTTCAACATTAAGAAAAATCTCTGACTTTATTCTTGATCCTACAACTGGGGCACGTATCCAATGAATTTATTTAAGATGAATCCAATGTCCCCAGAAATCAAATATAATGCTTTCATAATTAAATCATTTATATTGCAATTTTACAGTATCTTTAAAAAAGGAAATGTTTGTTATTATAGAGTGTTTATATATAACAATGTTGATTAAAAAATAACTATTCAGAATAATAATAGATAACACAACAATGCTGCAAACTGATTTTTGTTTTGTAAGAAAGAAGGAAAATTTTAAACAAAAACTATGTTTATGTTAAAACTTTGAAAGTGGCGAAAAATATACTGCTTTTGGCGAAAGAGGTGGGGAAAAGGAAATTCAATCAAGGTAAACACCTGGGGAAACCTCAAGAAGGTTCAGGGCTGAGAGGTTACACACTTTCAGAATAAGGACTAAATAAATCGTCCTCAATCAAAATAAATTGGAAATAATGTCGTCAGGTCATTTAGATGCTTTTTCATATGATTGTAACAAATGGTGTAAAGGTAGAAAAGTGTCAAATAGTCCCGTAATTCGTATTTGAACAAATGTCTGAATATTGTGGATATTCCCAAATGACATTTCGAAAACAATTTAGAAATAAATAAATGAGAAAGTATTAGTAATACAATCAGTTCAAAGATTAAAACCAAACTTCAATTTCTTGCAAAACGTTTTGTGTTCGTACCGGGCGAGAAACCAGATAACAATGTGGTGGCAATATGATGTAAATACTACACGGAAGTTCATAAGAATGAAATCATAAATACTTTTATATTTAAGGCCGTGCTATACACAGATTATCAAATAGTAAACAATCGTTTCACTGCCATATCTCAGTTTAATGCTTTTGTCCAACATTTGAAATTTCCTACTATGCAATGGCTATCTAACCTACACGAAAACCCGTCAATTATCGCTTTTGATTTTGCCATTTGATTAGGGACTTTCCGTTTTACTACTGTTGCGTTTATTTAGAGAGATAAAGGATACAACAGATACAGTTAAGTCTGACTCATATCTTGACTTACATCTAGAAATTGACAATGAGGGTCGGTTGAAAACAAAACTTTACGACAAAAGAGATGATTTCGGCTTCCCATTTTTGACCCTTCCTATTTTGTAAAACCAAGAGTTCCAGATGGTGAAGTTGAAATCATCACTTCGTGTTCCTTATGTCGTAACTACAATCCCGTTCTCTTTTCACGAATGTGACCTACCGAATTAGACTATTTACCGGCTTTGTAATTACATGAGTTACACGACGGGTGCCACATGTGGAGCAGGATCTGCTTACTCTACGGAGCACCTGAGATCACCTCCAGTTTTTGTTGGGTTCGTGTTGCTGTTGTATCCCTATTTGTGACATGTTTACCAATTGTGTCTGTTTGTTTTGTTCACACATCGTTGTCAATACAATACAAGTGAGAGGTTTAGCTAGCTTTAAAACTAGGTTTAATCATCCATTTTCTACATAAGAAAATGCCTGTACCAAGTCAGGAATATGACAGTTGTTATCCATTCGTTTGATGTGTTTGAGCTTTTGATTTTGCCATTTGATTAGGGACTTTCCTTTTTGAATTTTCCTCGGAGTTTAGTATTTTTGTGATTTTACTTTTTTTCGTCACATCTTCTGGTAAATGTTCTACTACTAATCTTTTTGTGCTGTAAACAAGTTCCCTTACGTAAACTAAATAAAGAAAAATGAAGATATTGGAATTAAATAGTTTTAGAGTGTAAAAACATCTTTGGATGTTTTAGATAAATTACGTGTTTTTGATGGTACTTTTAATTCGGTTGACATCTATTCCTTTTCAACACTGCGCTTTACTTTTCATCAAACAGAGGTTTTGTATTTAATCAAATGGTCCTTTGAACAATCTGATTGCACATGTAGTTGCTGCAACTCTGTAATGAAAAAAAGTAAATATGCTTGATATACTTACTGTATCGGTGATGATATGATTAAGGCTGCAAGTTGTCTCCTTAACAACATTTATGTACCTTTTGTTTATAAAGTTTATCTGCAAGTTGCAGGATTTTCTGTGACACCAACTGCGCTCATGTTTTAGCAGACTTGTTCCTGTATTGTTATGAATCACAGTTTATGATTAACCTCGTCTAAATGTCATCCAATTCATACATTTAATAATACTTACATTACCAGCCCAGTAGTAAGTACCTAGGTACTAGCATGAAAATACGGATTTCGTGTTATTAAAATGTGCTGTTACAAAATTTTGGAAATTATTTTAAATTATAAAATACATCTCCTCATGCAAAGCTTTAATTGCTTGCCTGTCTATACTTTTTACAGCTCTTCATCTTTTTAATAAGTTTTGGATTTTTAAATATTTTGAGCATCTTTGAAGCGACATTTATTGTCAAAATGCGCATCTGGTGAAGACAAATTGGTACCGTTAATGTTATAACAGTTACCTTGATGATATGTTTACTTAAAATAAATAAAAAATCAGTAATTATACTTCGGAAATTTACCATGAACAAACTTAAAGTCAAAGTTATTAAAAGTGGACCATGACAAAGATTGTTGCAAATTTGGCATACAGCTGCGATTAATCTTTCTTAATTTTTGAAGAACTATTGAATACTTTCTTTCAAAATAGATGTTTATTTGTATAAAAATCACGAAAATTTAGGTATCAACAGCATATTCATTTCAGTTTTTAGAAAACATGATTTCTTCATTAATGGCATTGAACTTGCTTTCAGTAACTGTGAGTACCCTTTAATCAGTACTTGGGTATTTTGTTTTGATGTAAATTATTTGTTGTGCTTCTTGTTGATCTTAATATCATTCCCAACAACTTTTTACAGATTTTTCTTATGTTATGTTGTAACCTCATAGTCCTCGGTGAGGGAAGGGTTGAAAGATCAAAAACGTAATGAATCCCGCCTTATATCATGTATGTACCTTGCCCAAGTCAGGAGCCAGTAATTCAGTGGTTGTCGTTGGTTATTATCTGTTTTTTTTTTTATCATTGTTATAAATAAGATCTGTTTGAGGTCAAATATAATGACGATATACACGAAATCGTGCAATGCGCCGTAAGCATAACAGACACAAATCAGTCCACACATTCTTACATTATGCCTTATCTCTCTTGGTTACACCACTAAAGATACACACCTCACAACGGCAGTGCCTTGAGTCTTATGTGGCCGACCAGTATTAAAATGAATATTTTGTTGTATATGCTACTAGGAATAACTAGTGTATATGTAAATAGTGGTGAAATACACAGACACTGCGAGAAGTACTGTAAATGATAATTGTTACGTTAGTTATCATGATTATACTTCAACAACAACAATCAGGACCACAGATTCCGTTGCAAGAGAAGAATGAATAAATGAATAAATAAATGAAAAGCTAAATTACCAAATAAGTTTCAAAATTAAAGAAAAAACCACTCCCTCTATATCAACTGTGTCTGTGAAAGTTGACACCTTATCTCTGTCGAGTGCACAAAAAAAAAGAATAGGGATGACTTTCAAATCATGCACTTTCCCGTACATTTCTTGTGTCACAATGCTTATGTTATTACGTAACAGTAAAAACCGATTGTTCAATGACGGGTCAACTGGCGAAACTCATTCATAAAAATCAATTCAAGATTGGTCTATTGTCTAAGTTGATTTTTCAAGAATATTTGAATATTGTTTCGCTTACGATAATTTGTTTAAATGTGTATATTTTATCCAGGCATTAAATATTGTTCTGAAATAACGCATGCCTTGTGAGCATATTTAAATCAATCATCGCCATTGTCAAAAGCCTTGAAATTTTAACGGACAGCTTTTGTGGGCCCATATCACTCGCGATTATAGTAAAAATAGCAAATAAAAGACAAAATGCAAGGAACACATTCTACGCATTTGTCATTGTGCGTGAAGAAACAATTAGACATGATCATATATCCCTGAAACATTGAACATTTACAAGGTAGACGGACAAGATTAATACAAACGGACAGGATGTCTCACACAAGGTGCAAACGCTAGGAAAGAAAATTACGCTCATTCATGGTACACGAATACGAATCAGAAGTTATACATTATAAACATTTGATATAAGAAATACAATGTTTTATTGCTTAAGAACTATAAAATAAAATTAAAAACCAATTGTTCAGAGAACAATTGAAGGTCTTTCCACCCATAAAGATCTATTTTGATATGAAAATATTAAAATTCGGTTTGAAATGTCAATTCCAGCGTCAAATGATAGCTTATTGTACGCTGATTCCAAAAATATATAATTTCTAGACATTTTTTTTAAAGGGAGATAATTTGTTACTTCCGGTTTGAAAAATGTTACTTCCGGTATAATTTGAATGTTTACTTGACACTGATTCCAAAAATATATGGTTCTATATACTTTTATATTAAATAAGTACAAAAAATAGCTACTTCCGGTTTACACAAGGTCACTTCCGGTTGGATTTTTCAAGGTCAAATGGCTTGCAACCTAATGCAAAAAGTCCCATGGCTTTATCATGTATACATATGAGGTAAAAGCAAATGTCAAAATCTAGAACGTCAAACTTACCTATGACCTTGAGCTCAATTTCAAGGTCATAAACCAAGGACCTCAAATCAAAAGACCCTAGGTCTTAGTTATATATGGTTAATGAGTTATATCACCATACGCGTATTATTAAATACAAGAGGGGAGAAAACTCTAATTTAATGTTAGCGCACCCTTTAAACCAAAATGTATGTGTTACGACATGTCGCAACTAACAATTTAGTAATAATATGTTGTCGATATCTTATACTGTTTATGAAAAGAAGTGAAAATAAACCAAAATCAAAATTTAGAATATGACCTTGACCTTTGACCTTGACCAAATTTTCTTTTTTTTTGGACCAAGGACCTCAAATCCAAAGACCCTAAGCCAATATCACTTATGGTTTACCAGTTAGAAATACAAATCACTTATATCAAACACATAAGGGGGAATAACTCTCATATGGAGTCTCCGAATAGCTTCGGTCAAAATTAAAATCCTAATCCTGAAGATGTATCGAGCAATTTGGTAAAATAAATTTTTCGTAATCTTTTACGGTTGCGAAGGAGTAGTGGCCACAAGAAAAACAGTGTTTGTGGAGATAACTCTTACAACGTAAAGTATTTGGTTACGCAGTTGTCAGTTTTAAAAGCGTATAAACTATACGATATCATATTCCAAATATCTAAGCGACATCTTTTGAAACATCAATACTACGCAAGAAAAAAATTAGGCGGAAGAAAAAAAAAAATAATAATTAAAAACCAATTGTTCAGAGAACAATTGAAGGTCTTTCCACCAGTGAAGATCTATTTTGATATTAAAATATTAAAAATCAGTTTAAAATGTCAGTTCCTATGGCTTTATGATGTTAAAATATGAATTCAGAGCAAAGGTCAAAATCTAGAACGTCCTATTAACCTATGATCTTGACTTCAATTTCAAGGTCACAAACCAAGGACCTCAAATCAAAAGACCCTAGGTCTTTAAATTAGTTTAATATGTTTGGTTATTGAGTTATACCACTTAACGCATAATTCTAAGTATAAGATGGGCGAAAACTCCCATTTATGGTCTACGCACCCTTTCAACCAAAATAAACCTGTAACGACATGTCGCAACTAACAATTTAGTAAAAATAATTTGTCGATATCTTTTAGAGTTTTTGAAAATTAGTGAAAATAAGCCAAAATCAAAATTTAGAATATGACCTTGACCTTTGACCTTGACCTAATTTTATTTTTTTTGGACCAAGGACCTCAAATCCAAAGACCCTAGGCCAATATCACATATGGTTTACCAGTTAGAAATACAAATCACTTATATCAAATACATATGGGGAATAACTATCATATGGAGTCTCCGAATAGCTTCGGTCAAAATTAAAATCCTAATCCTGAAGATGTAACGAGCAATTTGGTAAAATAAATTTGTCGTAATCTTTTACGGTTGCGAAGGAGTAGTGGCCACAAGAAAAATAGTGTTTGGGGAGATAACTCTTACAACGTGAAGTATTTGGTTACGCAGTTGTCAGTTTTAAAAGCATATAAACTATACATATTCCAAATATCTAAGCGACATCTTTTGAAACATCAATACTACGCAAGAAAAAAATTAGGCGGAAGAAAAATAATAATAATAATAATAATAATCAGAACAAAATCAAAAGGTCTTTCCACGGAAAGGTGGAAAGACCTAATAATAAATATAAATCAATTGTTTTAAAAACAATTGTTAACGGTCTTTCCTTTCCGAAACATGTTTGATTAACTGATATTTTTTTTATTGGTTGATTGATTGACTGATTGATTGATTGATTGATTGATTGATTGATTGATTGATTGATTGATTGATTAATCACATGGGACCGAGCCACTAGAAAAATGCAAAAAAGGAATTGAGAGCCTAGTGGCCGTGTTTAAACACTTGGGACCTAGGCATAAGGAATACGCGAAAAAGGAATTGAGAGCCTAGTTCCCGTGTTTTAACACTTGGGACCTAGGCTTAAGGAATACGCGAAAAAGGAATTGAGAGCCTAGTGGCCGTGTTTAAACACTTGGGACCTAGGCTTAAGGAATACGCCAAAAAGGAATTGAGAGCCTAGTGGCCGTGTTTAAACACTTGGGACCTAGGCTTAAGGAATACGCGAAAAAGGAATTGAGAGCCTAGTTCCCATGTTTAAACACTTGGGACCTAGGCTCTAGAAACCGCGAAAACGGGTCCTTGCAACGTGTTTATTTATATTCAAATTATGACATTTGTAGGAACATGCAAGGATTTAAACACACTTACAAAAAGTATCCTTGCATTTTCCTTTATAAATGTTCTCTTTTTTTATAAGGCTTCCCAGTACTTGTGTCTTATTTACTTATTGTGTGTGCATTGTTTTCAATTTTATAATTAAAGGACATCGGACCTGACCTGCATGGATCTTCTGTATTTAACCTACGTGCACATTTTAATTCTTTTCGAAAAGGGGAAAACCCCTATTTTATTTTAGGTAGCACGCGCTGCACCGGATGGTTGGTGTGATTGTGACGTCACCAAGCTGATCGATATACACAAAAAGACTGTTTTTAAAATTTAGTTGCTGAGGGATTGTCGTCAAGACCAGACCTGTGTATAAAGATTGTCAGCTAACGGATTTAAATTTTCTTTCATTTACAGGTCATTGATGTCGGATCATGCATGCTCTTTTCGTACACATATTTACGGGAACACAGATTTGATTTTAATGCATGTTTAGAAATTTGATTCTAGGATTTTACTACTATTTACGAACTTTGAAGAGGGATTTCTACGTCATTGATTTTAATTTCTCAATCCAGATTGGAACGTCAAGCGGACTGCACGTGGTTTATACTGCTAACGGAAAATATATTTTCTCGATTTATTTTACAGGTAAACTATTGTCCGGGCGCTGACCACTGGTCGACTCATTCATTGCATGCACACAAAATTAATGCTGGTGTTATAGTACTTTAACAAAACGTTTATCGATTAATTTTCAGAAAAACATGAATTGGAGCAGATTTTGCAGGAATGGATTTGTATTTCAGACAGAAGTTTATTCATAAAAAAGAAGGATTAGCATTTTTATAATAAAAAAAAAGGGGGTCTAGAGGGGTGGTTGTGGGCCTTTGATGATTAACAAAGATAAATTGCATGTACGCATCATGATAGCTGTAAAGTTTGAAGCTATAATTAGTTAATTGGTTCATTTTTCCATTTCAGTGGCATGGAACCCCCCAAAAAATGACGCGTAACATTACGACAGAAAATCTCCAGTTAAATCATGTCGCGACTAACATTTTGATCACAATTTTTTAAATTTTACCCCTAACTTTTTTCTGAGTAAAAGCAGCTTGAAGTGAATGTCAAAATTTAGAACATGACCTTGACCTTTGACCTTGACCTCATTTTCTAAGTTAGGACCCAAGGACCTCAAATAAAACAACTCTAGGTTTATACGGCTTACGGTTTATGAGTTCATATGCATATCGCTTATATCAAACGCATAAGGGGAAAAAACTCTCATATGGAGTCTCCGGAACGCTTCGGTGAAAACCAAACTCAACATCCTGAAGATATAGCGAGCAATTTGGTAAAATAAATTTGTCATAATCTTTTACGGTTGCAAAGGAGTAGTGGCCTCAAGAAAAACAGTGTTTGGGGAGATAACTCTTACAACGTAAAGTATTTGGTTCAATGGTGTCAGTTTTAAAAGCTTATAAACTGTTCGATATCATATGCGTAATATCTAAGCGACATCTTGTGAAATAACAATACTGCGCGTAAACAAAATTTAGGCGGAAGAAAAAAAAATAAAATTAAAAACCAATTGTTCAGAGAACAATTGAAGGTCTTTCCACCCATAAAGATCTATTTTGATATGAAAATATTAAAATTCGGTTTAAAATGTCATTTCCAGCGTCAAATGATATATATATAGTTTCTAGACATTTTTTTTTTAAATAAGGGAGACAATTCGTTACTTCCGGTTTGAAAAATGTTACTTCCGGTATAATTTGAATGTTTACTTGACACTGATTCCAAAAATATATGGTTCTATATACTTTTATATTAAATAAGTACAAAAAATAGCTACTTCCGGTTTACACAAGGTCACTTCCGGTTGGATTTTTCAAGGTCAAATGGCTTGCAACCTAATGCAAAAAGTCCCATGGCTTTATCATGTATACATATGAGGTAAAAGCAAAGGTTAAAATCTAGAACGTCAAAATTACCTATGACCTTGAGCTCAATTTCAAGGTCATAAACCAAGGACCTCAAATCAAAAGACCCTAGGTCTTAGTTATATATGGTTAATGAGTTATATCACCATACGTGTATTTTTAAATACAAGAGGAGAAAACTCTAATTTAATGTTAGCACACCCTTTAAACCAAAATGTATGTGTTACGACATGTCGCAACTAACAATTTAGTAATAATATGTTGTCGATATCTTATACGGTTTTTGAAAAGAAGTGAAAATAAGCCAAAATCAAAATTTAGAATATGACCTTGACCTTTGACCTTGACCAAATTTTCTTTTTTTTTGGACCAAGGACCTCAAATCCAAAGACCCTAGGCCAATATCACTTATGGTTTACCAGTTAGAAATACAAATCACTTATATCAAACACATAAGGGGGAATAACTATCATATGGAGTCTCCGAATAGCTTCGGTCAAAATTAAAATCCTAATCCTGAAGATGTAACGAGCAATTTGGTAAAATAAATTTGTCGTAATCTTTTACGGTTGCGAAGGAGTAGTGGCCACAAGAAAAACAGTGTTTTGGGAGATAACTCTTACAACGTAAAGTATTTGGTTACGCAGTTGTCAGTTTTAAATGCGTAAAATCTATACGATTACATATTCCAAATATCTAAGCGACATCTTTTGAAACATCAATACTACGCAAGAAAAAATTAGGCGGACGAAAAAAAAGAAATAATAATAATAATAATTAAAAACTAATTGTTCAGAGAACAATTGAAGGTCTTTCCACCCATAAAGATCTATTTTGATATGAAAATATTAAAATTCGGTTTAAAATGTCATTTCCAGCGTCAAATGATAGCTTATTGTATGCTGATTCCAAAAATATATAGTTTCTAGACATTTTTTTTTTAAATAAGGGAGATAATTTGTTACTTCCGGTTTGAAAATGTTACTTCCAGTAGGTATAATTTGAATGTTTACTTGACACTGATTCCAAAAATATATGGTTCTATATACTTTTATATTAAATAAGTACAAAAAATAGCTACTTCCGGTTTACACAAGGTCACTTCCGGTTGGATTTTTCAAGGTCAAATGGCTTGCAACCTAATGCAAAAAGTCCCATGGCTTTATCATGTATACATATGAGGTAAAAGCAAAGGTCAAAATCTAGAACGTCAAACTTACCTATGACCTTGAGCTCAATTTCAAGGTCATAAACCAAGGACCTCAAATCAAAAGACCCTAGGTCTTAGTTATATATGGTTAATGAGTTATATCACCATACGCGTATTTTTAAATACAAGAGGGGAGAAAACTCTAATTTAATGTTAGCGCACCCTTTAAACCAAAATGTATGTGTTACGACATGTCGCAACTAACAATTTAGTTAATGAATGGCTATTATTTATTTTGAATTTATTGAACCATAAAATTAATTTTGACTCTTCACATTGAATAATCCGCGAAGCGGATTATATTAAATGTGAAGAGTCAAAATTAATTTTATGGTTCAATAAATCGAAATAAATTATTGCCATTCATTATAAATAAATTTCTATCAAAAATAAGGCTCAAAGAACTTTTATATTATTTATATTAACAATAACAACATACACACATGTTGGCGTATGAATACACAACGTCAGAGTGGGCGTGTCGCCATAAAAGTTGACAACATTGAAAATAAACGTAATACTTTTAACCAATCAGAAG